>CM077163.1:215123630-215272819 GCA_039583875.1 Platanthera guangdongensis | reverse complement strand
AGACATTTTAAATTCTGTTTTGACAGTGTGTCCGAATGACCTCCTGAAATACAAGTACAAGTGTTGTTAACCACCTCCTTCAAGGAACCGATGCAGAAATCAAGAAATGGAAAGTGGCAGATGCTAAGGCAATGAATATTTTAGCCCAGACTATGTATGATGAAATATTTCCAAAAAGTATCTAAATAACTGCTCATTCAGCAAAGGACATCTTGGACAAGTTATCTGAGAATAGTCTCAGGATCTGCTGATGAGAGAAAAAGATAAGGAAGATTCCATTCATAACTCCAAAATGTGACAATCCAGGACCAGCCCCACATGAGCGAAGTTCCACTGAGATCGTCCGGGTTGCAACTCATGCAACCCCCAATCCCTCTCTGCGGATAAGGAGGTTGTGGGATCGAGTCTCGACCTCAACGGCCCGCAACGACGCAGAAACTGTAGCAAAAAGGGATTGGGGGTTGCATGGGATGTAGCACAGACGATCTCAGTGGAACTTCGCCCATGTGTGGCCGGTCCTGGGTCGTCACACAAAGCACATGCAAATCATTATTTTCTAACTAAAATTAATAGTGCCAATATTAAGAAAGTTAATTATATTTTTTAATGATTTTTTCTAGATTTTTAAAATTCATTTGAATAAAAATGATAATTACTACAAATATATTAAAGAAAGGTCATTTCCAATTATCTTATATGAACTGTTTAATGAATGAGTCGACCCTGAGAATCATTGAAGGTAACTCTGATGGAGGCCTGCCTATTCAACAAACAAAAACTTCTATTCAATTTGATTCAAAACATTTGTAATTTTTAACCACAAACTATGCCTACTTTAATTTTAAAACAATAATTAAAATGAGACATATTTTTTTTAGATTATATGACTTTAAAAATATCTTGTCACATCAAAACATGAGAGCAATTGACTAAACAATCACATACAACATACAAACAAAAAGAAATGGTCATTTGATGAGTAAATTAAAGGTGTTTATATTGGCAACCCCTATATATATATATTGTCAGGCCAAAGATAATGACAGCCTAAAATATGACTATTGGCAGGCCGATAGATACTGACAGCCCAAAAATTAAATTTTAAATAAACATTTTTAGAAAAAAGTGTTCAACATGAAAGTTGTAGATATCGATGAGATCTACAACTTTTATGTTGAACAATTTTTCTAAAAAAGTCATATAGTAGACCTATTTTAAAAGGGAAGGAACTCGGGCGGAACTTGCATATACTTCCGTCCGGGTTTCGCGCCTTTTGAAAATAGGCCTACTATATTACATTTTTAGAAAAAGTGTTCAACATGAATATTGTAGATCTCGATGATATCTACAACTTTCATGTTGAATATTTTTTCTAAAAATGTCATATAATATACCTATTTTCAAAATACGCGTGTTCCACATTTTGGGGTGCTATTAGCGGTCATATTATGTATGTTTTTTATTATTTTGCTGGGCTGCCAATATCGAAAGCTGAGCTGCCAATATAAACACCATAAATTAATAAGCCACTTTATTGTGAGACTATGACCTATGTGAATAATTAATATGCACAAAGACAAAGAGAGCAAACAATTTCAAACAAAAAAGTTTAATTAAAAGACCTAAATGGCTAAATGATACATGAACCATGATCCCTTAACAAATTATACACTCCATCACAAAAGCCTTACCTCAAACCTAATTTTATTTTCTAAAAAAAACAAAGACAAGAGTAATTAATACATGTATGATTAATGAATGGACTTATTACTTTCTACAACAATAATAAGCCCATGAATAATTAAATTACTAATTACTTGAAAAATGTAAGCCTTAGTATCTTTTCTTTGGAAATAGACACATATAGCCAGATCATCCACATGAGAATCTCACATGCATGAACAGAAAGACGACGACATATAACAAAAAAACAATAAGAATCACAATGCCATCATCAATTGACAGTGCAACACATGAAAGATAAAAAGACAAATAGAGCACAAAAGAAAGCTACTAACTATAAGTACTTATTGCTTCGAAAATCTTCTATATATATATATTAAAAAAACTATATTTTATCCACCATAGTATACAAAGTAATTCTGAGATTTAACCATGCATAAACAATACAATTCAATTCACTTATAAAAATATAAATAGAGCATAAAACAAAGCTACAAAAACTCTAATTTATTATTATCATGGTTAGATAAATCAACAATATATTCTAAGCAGAATACTATTTTGAGAAGCTTTTATTTATACTTGAAAAAAAGGAGAGAAAACTATATTTGAATCATGATATCTTACAAACAAACTCTAAGATTTAACTCTCAAACATTACAATTCTGTTCAATTATAAAAATATAAACAGAGCGTAAAATAAAGCTACAAAACATATACTATTATCATCGTTAGATGATTCAGCAACAAATTCTAAGAAGAATCCTACACTGTAAGTACTACTTTGGGAATGTTCTAATTATACTTGAAATTTTTTTAAATAAACTATATTTGAATATTGAAATCTTACAAAGTAACTATGAGATTTAACCCTAAAACAATACAATTCAATTCACATATAAAAATATAAATGGAGCATAAAATAAAGCTACAAAAACTCTAGTTTACTATTATCATTGTTAGATAATTCAACAACTTCTAAGAAAAATGACATGCTATAAGTATTATTTTGAGAATATTCTATTTATATTTGAAAAAAGAAGAAAATTATATTTAAACTATGATATCTTACAATGTATCTTCAATATTTAACCACAAAAACAAAACAATTCAATTCACTTATAGATATATAAAAATTGAGCATAGAATAAAGCTAGAAATACTATAGATTACTATTATCATATCTCTGGATAAGCCAACAACAAACTCTAACTAGAGTTGTACGCGGTAAATTTCGAGAATCTTCTATTTAAAATATAAAAATAATATTTGAATCACGTTATTATCTATACTATATTAAAAGGGGAAAATAACATTTTGTTAAATATTAAAAATGCTCAAAATATTCTTGCATTTTAAAACAAATTGTTCTTCTTTGATTTCTCTCTTTCCAACCGTTTTTTTAATCACCCCCCCCCCCCCCATCCACTCTCAAGATCCCTCTCTATCCTCTCTCTCCACTCTCTCTCACACAATTTTTTAACCGCAGTTTTTTTAATAAATCTCCCCTCCCTCTCAAGATCCCCTCTCTCCCATAATTTTTTTAATAATAAATATAAATTTACGAGCGACAAATGCACCATCGTGCATGTACAATATCGTAGCCGGAGTACTGCCGCAGCTGATCATAGAGATGGAGCCCCGTGCTTATCACTCGTATACCTATTATATAATTATTAATTAATTATTAATTTTTAATTCAATTTAAAACATGATAGATCTGAACCCCATGCACGAGTTTCCCCAAAATTTAATGGAAGAAGCCAAATTGAGAAATTCCAACGCGAATGTCGCTCCAAAAACGAAACCCTAGTTTTTTAAGGGAGAAAGGGTCATTTTCTTCCATTTTAACTTTATTTAATAACTCTGTTGGTGCACACATGGACGCCACAGGCATTCGAGACGTTAAACAAAGCGATCTGAGCATAACCCAGCTCTTTCTTCGAAGACGAAGATCCACATTACGAGGTTGTTTTTGTTCCAAATTCTCTCCCTCCCGCATGAGATTTTGTTGCAGAGTGAAGGAAGAGTCATTGAGCTCGGCCAGCAATCACTCCGGCGAGAAGAGGTGCCGGCGGGGCGAGCATTTTGAACAAAGCGAATTTGGTCTTTTCCTCTTTCGTTTCTCTTTCACATTGCGAAATCTCACTCGCAGTTCTCCTCTCAGTCGCCTCTTTCGTTTCTGCCGTCTGTATTCTCTGTTGTATGGGAAGCGAGCAGTAGAGCTCTGGAGATTACTTGTTTTCCGGCCATCGACGCTCTTGTCGTCTTCCAGATCGTCTATCGAGGTGGTGGGAAATGGATCCTTTTTTGTTCGGTTCTGCAACGTGTCCTTCGCCGCTCTAGACGCTGCCTGTTGTCGTCGTCTCTCTCTGTCTGTGTTATCTGCTCATCGGAAGGGCAAAAACCCTCACGCGGTGCAATGCTCGTAACTGAAACCCGTGATCCTATTTCGTATTCTTTGAGATATCTTATTAATTACTCTACCTGCGATCTTACTTCGACTCCCCCGCCGGAAAATGACTATTCCCAGGCTATTCGAAGCTCTCCCCTTACCGGAAAAACTCTCCGTCGTCGCTCATCTCGCTCTGCTACTCTCCCTCTTCATTGCCTCAGTCAGCCGCGTCTTCTTCCGTGTCCTCTGCCGAGTGCAGTTGTTCAAGGACGATGGCCTTGATAATCTTCCGGCTCGCACGGACTCTTACGGCAGCAATAGAGATCCGGTGATCATCGACGTTGGATTTTGGTTCAAAATTGCCCTTTCTTGTTCCGTCTACGTCCTCCTCCTTCAGATTGCTGTTCTCGGGTATGAAGCAGTAGCATTGATTGGCTCCGGTTTGAAAAATTATTCCTTGCTTTATCTGCCCTGCGTTGAGGCTATCGTTTGGCTTTTTACGATATTCTTGGCTCTCCAGAGTAGGTATAAAGCATTGGTGAAATTTCCCTTCTTACTTAGGCTTTGCTGGGCTGTATCTTTCTGCTTCTGTCTTTATATCTGCTATGCTGATAGCAGAGGGATTTTGTATCATTGTGCTTACTTAAATTCACATTTGTTGGCGAATTATGCTGCTTTTCCCGCTCTTGTTTTCCTTTCCATTGTCTCTATTCGTGGAATTTCGGGCATCTATGTGTACAGGGTAAATTCGGATCTCCGGCAGAGTCTTCTTCCTGAAGAAGACGAAGCTGGCTGCGTAAAGGTCACTCCTTACAGTGAGGCAGGATTTTTCAGTCTTGCCACGCTTTCTTGGCTCAACCCCCTCCTCTCTGTAGGTGCGAAGAGGCCCCTTGAGCTCAGGGATGTTCCCTTGTTGGCCCCAAAAGACAGGTCCAAGACTTCATATAAGATCTTGAACTCAATTTGGGAGAGAATGAAAGCTGAGAACCCCACGGTGCAACCATCTCTAGCTGTGGCGATTCTCCGGTCATTCTGGAAAGAAGCAATGGTGAATGCCGTTTTCGCCGGACTAAACACACTGGTATCATATGTAGGACCGTATATGATAAGCTATTTCGTAGATTACTTGAGCGGAAATATAGCTTTTCCGCATGAAGGTTACATCTTGTCTTCGGTATTTTTTGCTTCCAAGTTGCTAGAGACAATTACTACTAGACAATGGTACTTAGGAGTAGATATTTTAGGCATGCATGCTAGGTCAGCTTTGACAGCAATGGTTTATAGGAAAGGACTTCGGTTGTCAAGCACAGCTCGGCAGGGTCATACTCTTGGCGAAATGGTTAATTATATGGCTGTGGATGTGCAGAGGGTGGGTGACTACTCGTGGTATCTGCATGACATATGGATGCTTCCGCTACAAATTGTTCTGGCTTTGATAATTTTGTACAAGAATGTTGGAATTGCGTCGGTCGCAACCCTGGCAGCGACAGTTGTTTCGATAGTCATCACCATTCCTCTTGCGAAAATGCAAGAGGAATATCAAGATAACCTTATGTCAGCCAAGGATGATCGAATGAGGAAGACATCGGAGTGTCTGAGAAACATGAGGATTTTGAAGCTTCAGGCTTGGGAGGATCGCTACCGACTGATGCTTGAGGACATGAGAAATGTGGAGTTCGGTTGGCTACGGAAAGCTCTGTATTCACAGGCTTTTATCACCTTCATTTTCTGGGGATCCCCCATTTTCGTGTCTGTGGTCACGTTTGCTACTTGTATATTTGTGGGCGGACAGCTAACCGCGGGCAGCGTGCTTTCTTCGCTGGCCACCTTTCGGATTCTCCAGGAGCCCCTAAGAAATTTCCCAGATTTGGTTTCAATGATTGCACAGACAAAAGTGTCTCTTGATCGGATTTCTGGGTTTTTGCAAGAGGAGGAGTTGCAACATGATGCCACCATTGTTATCCCTAGCGGACCATCTGTCGCCGCCATTGAGATTAAAAATGGTGAATTTTGTTGGGACCCTACATCTTCTCAGCCAACACTTTCATCAATACAATTAAAAGTAGAGAGGGGTCAGCGTGTTGCGGTTTGTGGGGTGGTTGGTTCGGGGAAATCAAGCTTCCTCTCTTGTATCCTAGGGGAGATACCAAAAATTTCAGGCGAAGTGAGTGATTTTTTTCGTATTGAGGTTCGATTTCTTCTCTGTGCAAGTTAACAATATGCAATATGTTGTTTTCAGGTTAAGATAAGTGGCTCGGCAGCTTATGTCTCTCAGTCTGCTTGGATACAGTCTGGAAATATTGAGGAAAACATCCTTTTTGGGAGCCCAATGAATAAACCAAGGTACAAGAATGTCATTAATGCTTGTTCACTGAGAAGGGATCTTGATCTATTATCCCATGGAGATCAAACAATAATTGGCGATAGAGGGATTAATTTAAGCGGTGGGCAGAAACAAAGAGTTCAACTTGCTCGAGCGCTATATCAGGATGCCGACATTTATTTACTCGACGATCCATTTAGTGCAGTTGATGCTCATACAGGGAGCGAGTTATTCAAGGTTCGTAGAATGTTCTTCGGCTTGAACCCTTACAAATGTTGTCATCTTTAAAAAAATCATTTCATGCAGAATGATCTCATGCTGTTGTAGGAATATATTTTGACTTCCCTTGCTAGCAAGACGGTGGTGTTCGTCACCCATCAAGTTGAATTTCTTCCAGCTGCCGATTTGATATTGGTATGTGTTCTTACACCTTTAGTAATGTCACTTTCTTATGATTTTCAATTTGTATTCTTTGATGTTCATGTAAGTGTGAACCAATTCTCTAAATTATTGATTTTTTAATATCGTTTCGTAATGAGACTTCTTAATGGCGATTATATTCGAGCTTTCATTTTTGAGTTCAACAAATTTTTTCTTGTTGCAAGTTTTGTTCTTGCATATTAATGTATACTGTTGGTGGTTATTTAATGGTGTGTGATTAACATGCTTGTACAAATATAAATAGAAAATGAATGAAAGACTCCCTAATCATTCTTTTCTTCATAGTATCAAAGTGACTAGGTTATGATTCCGTTTGCCTCTAGGAAGCCGCCGCTTTCGTTCGCCTGAAGGAGACGCGACGATCGACGACGGAAGAAGGAGATGGGCTGCGATCGACGGAAGGAGAAGCTCGCCATTGATGGAAGGAGAAGCTCGCCATCGACGAAAGGAGAAGTTTGCCATCGATCGACGAAAGGAGTTGCTTATGATCGATCGAGAAGACGGTGATCAACGACATTAGGTGAAGTTCGCTATCGATCGTGAAGTTTCTTCCCCTCTGGATCAGCGACATCAAGTCGACCGGGCCGGGAGCTCCTCCCTGCATCAAGTGCGCCGACAGGTACCCGCCTCTGCTCTGGATTTTTTTTCCTTGGTGTTACCAAACAAGGCAGAGAGGGCGCGCCTTCATTATACAGCAGCAGAGAAGATCTGTTAAAAACCGAAGGGGCACAGATGTTGTACTAGAGGCGTAGTTTCTCCATCGTAGTAGGTGTCGAACACTCCTGTTAGATACAAGATAGAGGAAAACTAAATCTTGGTTTTCAGTTTGGAAAACTACTCCTGGTGTGGGGCTGCTGTAGCTTCTAATGGAGGATATTCTTAAGAAGTTGGATCCCACAAAGGTGGCCACATTGTTTAAATTATTAGGTTCCTTGCCTCGACTAGTGAAATTGGACCTTCTGTCGGTTGATCTGAAGCTTGATGGGCCGACCACTTATCTGCGGCGGTCACGTTGCGTGAAGAAAACCTTTGCAACACAAAAAGGTTTTGGGTTTGTTGACATGGGAGTTGAAGAAGCCAGAGAACCCAGCTGCTGGAGATGATTGGGAGTCAACCCACATGACAGTGTTCATGTGGCTTCTCAACTTGCTAGTCTCATCCATTGCTGCCACTGTAGATGGCCTGGAGACAGTCATAAGGTTTGAGAAAGAAAGTACTTATGATGGAGTGAGGAACACTGTAGGTGAAAGGAGAAATTGATGACACAGTACAAGGCGAGAAGACTGTGCAGGAGTATGCCTCCGAGTTAGAGCGTTTATGGGTGGACTATGACTATGCTTCTTGTGGGGTGAGTTGCAGCGACCCACAGTTTAGCGCCTCCAAGATCATCGTGGAGGAGAGGACCATGAAGTTTCTGAAGGGGCTAGATGAAAGGTTCGATCAGAGGAGAGCCCTACTTCTGTCTGGTATGAATATTCCTACACTTACTGAGGCCATCTTTGCCATGATTTTGGAGGAGGCCCGCCTCAAACTTCAGGCAGGGACCGGAGGGTCCGCTGCAGTCAAGTCAGCTCTAGAGGCTATTGGCTCGGGTGTTCCAAGACCACGAGAGGAAACCCGTCAGTGCTACAATTGTGTGGAGATAGGTCATCTCTGGTATGCTTGCCCCAAACCACCCAAGCGGGGGATTTGGGTGGTGGTCATGGACGTGGCCGTGGACGTGGTAGGGGTCATGGTGGCCGAGGTGGTTATCGTGCCAATCTTGGCATTAGCGGATGTGCTGAGGAGGCTGGCGTTATTTACACCAAGGAGGAACAGACTCTACTGAGCATGATGAAGAGCCTTAAGAATAAGCAAGCGGGTGAAGGCAGCAGGAGCGGAACTGGGGGAGCATCAAATTCAGCTTTGTACGCTCGCCCCTCCAGGACATCCGATTGGATCGTTGACTTTGGTGCATCACGACACGTGACAAGGGATGTGGGTGAGTTCTCCTCATACACTCGCCTAGCTACTGCAGATAACATCCGGACGACGAATGAGACTTTCCAATCAATGGTCGGTAAGGGCACGATTAATTGCACTGGTTAGGTAAAACATCCAATGTCTTGCATGCTCCTTCTTTTCCAGTTAATCGTATCTCCATTATTTCCATTATTCTTCAACTAAAATGCATCGTCTCTTTTGATACTCACAAGGTTACATTCCAGGAGAAAGAAACGAGACAGATACTTGAGACTGAGACTTGGCATAACGGGCTATGGTATTTGGATCGAGAAGGATTAGATGTAGCTCTTATATCTGTTGCAGAGAAGATAGAAGGAGGACAAAAGATGAGCGCAAAGGATATGCTTCCACTCCATCACCAGCATTTGGGGCACTCAGATTTTGGTACCTTAGCTAGATTATTTCCTTTGTTGTTTGAAAAGACCAATAAACACAAACTGGTATGTGATGCATGTGATTTGGGTAAGCTTACTAAAAGCTCTCATGTGAGCACGGGCCGGGTGAGCTCTTTTGTTTTTGATGTTGCACACTCTAATGTATGGGGGTCTTGTGTTTTTAGTTTTTTGAATGGTTATAGATATTTTGTGACATTTATTGATTGTGCTTCGCATGTCACTTGGTTATATTTGATGAGAATTAATAGTGATGTATTTAACTGCTACCGGGACTTCCATAAGCACGCCCAAACACAGTACTCTGCAGTGATTAAAGTACTAAGCTCGGATAATGAAACAAAGTACAGTAATAGGGCATTGACAAAGTACCTATCTACCCGTGGAATATTGCATCAGAGCACATGTGCATACACACACAGAATGACGTGGCAGAGCAAAAAAACAGACATCTTTTGGAGATTGCAAAGAGTATGATGCTCAATATGAAGGTCCCCCAAAGTTTGTGGGGGTGTACAGTTTTAATTGCAACACAATTGATCAACAGAATGTCATCACAGATTCTCGGGTGGAAATCCTCGTGACAGAAGTTGCAGGGACATAATGGGGGATGCTTCCATTAAAAGTATTCGGTTGTGTGTGCTTCGTGAAGGACAACAGGCTGAGTATCGGGAAAATTGATCCGAAGGTGCTCAAGTGTATTTTTGTGGGCTACTATGGTGAAGGGGTACATGTGTTGGAGCCCAGTTTAGGTGAAGTTTTGTGAGCATGAATGTCCACTTCAGAGAGATGGACCAGTACTACCGACAGGGGGAGGTCTTACCTATGGCAGTACTGCCTAATACTCGAAGCATAAGGTGAGAGAGGGAGTGTTTGGTGACAGATTTGGAAGTATGGCGTGAAGGATCAGTGGAGGAGCATGAGAGTGATGAGAAGCAGGAGGAGGAAGTGAGAAATGTGAGGCCTACGGCTTAAGGGGAGCTACTTACATATCGTAGAACGGGAAGCGAACTCAGAACCAGTACCCGTGCCCCCAGTGTTAGTGCCTAGTCCCTCGTCTATGTCATTTTCTACTCCTGGTGCACCCCCACCACCACTGCTACTTTCTGATGAGATCATTCCTTTTGCTCCCCTATCCACAACTGTTACGGTTCGAAGGACCACTCGCAGCAATGCGAGCGATCCTCCTGATAGTTATGGTTGGAACATTGCTTCTTTTATCTCTTATGACATTATCTCTTCTTCCCATGGAACATTCATTGCATTTTTGGATAGTATTATTGTACCTAACAATTGGCAGGTTGTCAAAGCCGATCCAAAGTGACAAGCAACAATGAAGGAGGAGATGAGAGCTCTTGAGAAAAACAAGATCTGGGAGCTAACGCGACTACCAAACGACAAGAGGGTTGTCAGGTGCAAGTGAGTTTTCATCTTGAAGCAGAATCTGGATGGGCAGGTCGAGCATTACAAGGCTCGACTGGTTGCCAAGGGGTATAGACGGATATGACATCAATTACGAATAGACATTTACACCTGTGGCAAAGATGACTATCGTTCGGACTCTAGTCAGCTTGGCAGTGAATGGTGGATGGAAGTTGCACCAACTAAATGTGAAGAATGCATTTCTTCATGGAAATTTGGTCGAGGAAGTGTATATGGAGATACCATCGGGGTTTAACAAGTCAAGTTAGAAGGCAGAGTCTTCAGATTGAAGAAGTCCCTCTATGGATTGAAGCAGTCTTCACGTGTGTGGTTTGATCGATTCAAGAAGACTATGATTGGGATGAGATATCAACAGATCAATGTTGATTGCACGGTGTTCTTCAGGCAAAATGAAGGTCACCACATCACCATGCTTGCAGTGTATGTGGATGGCATGATCATCACATGAGACGATAAGCAGGAGATTATCTACCTCAAGGAGGCGTTGGGCAAGGAGTTCGAGGTAAAAGATTTGAGTTTGCTTAGATACTTTTTTTGGATTGAGATTGCCTATGGTGCAGAGGGAATTATTTTGTCTCAGTGAAAGTATGATCCGGATCTCCTCACATAGACAGGGATGTTGGGGTGCAAGTCGCTGCAACACCGATTGACCCGAAGTTTAAACTTGGTGTTGAGGCAGGTGAACCAGTTGATCGGGAGATGTACCAAAAACTAGTAGGGACGTTGATTTACTTGAGCCACACGCATCCGAACATTTCTTTTGTCGTGAGTGTGTTGAGCCGCTACATGCATGACCATAGAAAGGGACACATGGATAGTGTGTACCGGATCCTTCGGTAATTGAAGACTGTCCCCAAAAAGGGGCTGTTATTCTGGAAGAACGGGTCTGTGAAGATTGAGGGATACTGTGACTCTGATTGGGCTAGTTGTGCAGACGACAGGAGATCCACTTCGGGCTATTGCATATTTGTAGGAGGCAACCTGGTCTTCTGGAGGAGCAAGAAGCAGTCGGTGGTGGCCAGATCGACGACAAAGGTAGAATATAGAGCTATGACATTGGGGGTTGCTGAACTTCTGTGGCTAAAGGGATTGCTAATGGAGCTGAAATTAGATCGAGGTGATGGGATGAAGCTATGGTGTGACAGCCAACCATTAGTATTGCAAACAATCCAGTCCACTATGATAGAACCAAACATATCGAGATCGATAGGTTCGTAATACAAGAGAAGTTGGATAGTGGACTACTGGAACTTCACGTCTCGACCAAAGATCAAGCCGCAGATTGTTTGACCAAGGGTCTTAGCTCGAAGGACATGATTAGGAATTGTGACAAGATGAGCTTAATAAATATCTTTCGTCCATCTTGAGGAGTGTTGGTGTTTATTTAGTGGTGTGCGATTAACATGCTTGTACAAATCTAAATAGAAATGGGAAATGAAAGAATCCCTTACCATTCTTTTCTTCATATACTAGTCCTCTTCCCTATATTCATGTATTTTTAGCCTTTTCATTTTTGTATTGCTCATGGCTATTTATACTTCTAAGTCTGCTTGGGTTAAGAAATTCACTTTCTTATGGTTGGCACTTTTGTAATCTATTGCTATTTAATAGAAAGCCCTCTCCTTGATGTAACATTGATACTTCACTCTTTACTCCCTATTTTTATTTAAATCTTTTTTACACTTTAATAGAGGGGGATGGAGAGGAGAAAGAGGTAAAGTGAGAATAGGCGGAGACTGTGTGTTCAGTTCTGGAAAAGGTTGTGGGTTTCATAGTATAAAATTCCTTGAATCTAACTACCTTTTGTTAGTCAGATACATGACCTCCCTGTACTCCAGGTTTCCATTGACTTTGTGAATCCATCTTATGCAGGTACTTAGAGAGGGCCACATAATACAAGCTGGGAAATATGATGATCTTCTGAAGGCTGGAACTGACTTCAATGCATTGGTTTCAGCCCATCAGGAAGCAATTGAAGCAATGGATATCCCAGAATGTATGTTTGAGGATGCATCGATGCTTGACAGAAGATCTACGTCTGATGCAAGCAATGTTGATGGCATGGGAAGTGAGACACCTGTCACCGAGCCTCCATCAGAGCGAAATGCTACAAAGGAAAAGAAGAACGCCAAGCGCAGCAGGAAAAAACAACTCGTTCAAGAAGAGGAACGCGAAAGGGGAAAAATTAGCTTGAACGTGTATGTGTCATACATGGTTGCAGCGTATAAAGGAACATTAATACCTTTGATTATTCTTTCCCAGACAGCATTTCAGGTTCTTCAGATTGCTAGTAACTGGTGGATGGCCTGGGCAAATCCCCAAACACACGGCGATAAGCCAAAGATGACTAGCACAGTTCTTCTCGTCGTATACATGGCACTTGCATTTGGAAGCTCCTGGTTTGTCTTTATACGAGCTGTTCTTGTGGCTACTTTTGGTCTAGCCGCCGCACAAAAGCTGTTCATGAAGATGCTACGAAATATTTTTCGTGCTCCTATGTCATTCTATGATTCCACTCCAACTGGAAGAATCCTGAATCGTGTAAGTTTTTTGAGTTCTTTTGGAGGCACAAAACCTTCGATTCTCTTTTTGAATTACGTATCTATTTAACATATGGACTATCAGGTTTCTGTAGATCAAAGTGTTGTTGATCTTGATATTCCATTCAGACTAGGTGGGTTTGCATCAACCACAATTCAACTTCTTGGTATAATTGGCGTGATGTCAAAGGTTACATGGCAGGTTTTGCTCCTGTTTGTTCCAATGACCATGATTTGCTTATGGATGCAGGTAGTTTTGATTTTTATACATTTGAATATCATTGAAGATAAATTATCATTTTATGAAGCTGAGGGGGAGGTGCTGTAGTTTAGTTTGTAACAAGTCGTGTACTATTCAAGGACAAGGCAATTTGAAAATGATGTTACATGCTTTCAGAACCCCCTGAATTAAGTTGAAATATGAGATAAACTTGAAAACTAGGAACACAAGGAAATATCCTTATATCCTAACCATCTGAGGGTTTGAGAAAGGATTATTCCATTATGACAAATCATACTTTTGTTGATGCCCAAGGTGCCTTTTCTGGTTGCAAGGAAAGGTGTTGTACATGACGCAGAAGTGCAGAACATATCTATAGGTGAGAGATACGTGATGCCCTAACCCAAGATGAGATGCAAGTGAGCATGTGGTGAATTCAATGGACATGCTACAAACCCTAAAACAACGATCCCGACGAGTTCACGAACGCAATCCAATGAATTAATGAAGGAGAGCTCTAATGTGATGCAAATGCAATGACTCGATCAAACAATTAATTCCTACATACAATTATTTAAATTATATTAATTTTAAAATACTCACACATTTAACCTCAATTAAGCACAAACATCCGATATTAGTAATTAATCGACGATTGCATAATATTTTGAGAGTGCACTGAAATGAAATGCATAGCAAATAAGTTTTGCACGTCTATAGAGAGGTAAAATAGTCAAATCAATATAAGCTAAATATTGCGAGCCTAGCAATGAGTAATTATCCGTACAAACGTTGGGTATGAAAAACCGTAATGTAAGAACTCACCAAGTAATCGATGCCAGTGCTGGTGGGGAAGCTCCAATGGTGGCGAATGCTCTCTGAAAGGTGACGCAGGACGATCCTAAATGACGACTTTTAACATGGATAATAATTTGTTTTATAAATCAAAATAAAAGATATAACACAATAGATAAAGCTTAGAAAACAAAGGAACACGTGATACCGTATAAATTTAAGAGAGCTTGAAATCAATTCACTGAGCAAATGAAAACGTAGAACGACTCAGTTTGGAAACAAAGATTACAAACTAATACCCCCTAAGTAGGGATTTAATACACAATTCAACAACAACAAAATGACCACAAGCTAAAAACTTATCACAACTAGGTAATAGAGAGCGGAGTGGGTCTTTGTCAAGCCTCCGGTGGCCAGAATAAGAGAATGGGGCTGAATCTGGATCCCCAGGTTCCCAAACTGCTGGATTGCATTGTTGCTGGGCTGGAAGAGGAAAACAGTGGCTGTGAAGGGCTGGTGGTGGCTGTTTGTAGCCACTGGTGACGGTCTGGGATGTAGTGGCGCATGGAGGAGACTGACAACTGGCCAGGGGATAGAGAGGAGGTTGTGGTGGAGTGGAAAGAAGGCCCAAGTGGTGCTGGCAGCACACAAGAACAGCTAGGGGGTTGGCTGACAGGGAGGAGAGGCAGAATTTTTAGTCCAGGTTCAATTTTGGATCACGGTTCCAAGAGATGGTCATGCATTCATGGAAGGATCCAAGAGATGGTCATGCATTCATGGAGGGATCCAAGAGATGAAAATAGCTGGGAGAGACCTCTCAATACAATTGGCAGAGGAATGGATATTTGGGGGAAACTGAATTGGAGAAAGTTTGGTCGGCTGCATGGAGTCTCCAGGAAGTAGGCAACGATTTAATCCTAGGACAGAACCAAAACAGTGGATATAGTAGGAGCTTGAGAGATTGCAGACTTACGATGGCTGCTGTGGAAGTGTTAGCCGGTTGCTGAGACTGAGAGGCTCGATTTGGGAAAGTGGTTCCATATGTGGGTGAGAGATTAATTGGGAAAGTAAATGAGTGGGAGGGGTGGAGTAAATTTTAGGAAGCGCGGTCTTGAATTTAAGGAAATGGGGATGGTGGGAGAGGGGTAGTGAGGAGATGGTTAAGGTAATCATGTAGTGGTGGTGGGAGGGTGGTGGTTGTAGCCTAGGGGTGTACGAAAAACCAAAAACTGCCCAAACCGACCGAACCGCCCAAAGAGAACCGATATTGACATCGAACCGCTTGGTTCGGTGTAGGGGTGGTTTTTCATTTAGGATAACCGCCCTTATTTTGGTTCCGTGCGGTTTTTGATTTTCAAAAACTGATAAAACCGCACTGAACTGAAATAAATTAATAATACATAAATACATTAGTCTGTACTCTAATCAGGTAGTCAGTCTTCACGGATGTCGAAGTTTTTTTATGCATTATTAGTCATTCCCTCAAACCCTCATGGCCTAATTATGTACTTTGCTTACATATGTATGTTAGTAAATATATCGCATTGAATTTATATATTTATTTGAAGCATGAGAAGTTGTAGAATGATGATTGAGAAGCAATGTAGATATCATAAATTTTTGCATTTTATTTTTACAATTATTCATAATTAATACCAATATTTGTCTTAAATACATCATGTAGGTTCACTATTTTCTCAACTGTTCAAAATTTACTAATATTTTCTTACATTGGTATGATTTTCTCTCTTAGATTATGACGAAGATAATATTCTTGACTCACTAGTTGATTGAAACAAACTTGTACATAGTAAATTTAAATTAAGATTTGTTTATCACAATTTTCAATTATACTTATACATCATGTAATGTAAAAATAATAATGTCAATTTCGAAAACCGCTCAGAGAAACTGCCACAAACTGCACCGATTATTGAACCGCACCGATCGGCTTAGGTTTGGTTCGGTTTTGGGTAAATAAATAACCATCCTTTTTCGGTTCAGGTCCAAACCGATCCAAACTGAATCGCTTGCACCCCAAGGTATCTGGCTAGAGATGGCTTCTGGTGGTGGTGGTGCTCGGAGGTGGTTTACAGTGATCGTCGAAAAGCAAAGATGAGAGGAATCTAATTGGTGGTGGTGGGGTTTTAAGGAGGTGCTGGAGGCTTGCCGAAGGTGACCGGTAATGTTTTTCGGGTGTCAAAGATGAATTGATTTTGATGGGGGAGGTGGTGGAGGGATTTTGGAGGGGAGTTTGAGGTAGTGGTGGTGGTTGGCTAGTGGAGGTTGGGAGGAAGGGGGTCGACCAATGAAGGTGGAGGGGTGGTTGACTAAGAGGTGCGGAGCCGTGGAGGGGATGGGGAGGAGATAACTTCCAAGTTTCGGCATTCGGATTTCCGGCTTCGGCACCGGGTGATCGAAAAGGGAAATTTCTTCTTTACACCAATTTTCAATCGTTCAACTTCAACCCTCTATCCCTATTTATAAACTACATAGCCATCATGGACTGTCATGATTCTCTAATCATGGAGATGCTCAAAATACATGAAATAAAATCAAAAAGCGAAAAAATATCAAAAAATCTTAGATCGTCGATAAACTTAAAATGGACGTCTGCAATCGTCGTGTAGGCCGATGTGTGTCGCGATCCCCATCAATTCTCTCCGCATTGATAGCATTCATCTACATGAATGAAGATGATTGTGCTCTCGTTTGAAGGCGAGGTGAATCTCTCTAGCTCTGATGGTATCTTGAACTCGTGGACTGGGCTTGAGGGTACAGCTGGTGCGGAGGCTGGAGACGGTATCGCTAAAGCTGGTGTTGACGATGGAACTAAGGATGGTACTGCTGAAGCTGGCAACGATGTTGGATGGGGTGCTGCTGCTATAGGAGATAATGTCGAAGATGCCGGAGTCGGAGTAGTAACATCAATGTTGAAGAAGGTACTAGTGATGGTATTGCTGTTGTCGTCAACGTCAAGGACTATACAATACTGTTGTGGAAGAAGCTGAGGTGAGGCTTGTGTCTGAGAATGTAGTACTGTTGTGGAAGAAGTCAGATGATAAATCAATGTTGAAGACTGGAGTTGTAGTGTAGTTGGCGTGGTCTGGGGCTGTACTGTGGTAGCAAGTGAAAGTTGGGCTGTAGTGAGGTAGTAGACAACGACGGGGGTTGTACTGAAGTAGTAGGCGAAAGCTGGGGTTGAGGAGCTGAAGTGGTGGGAAGCGAATGGTACATGTAGTCGTGTGACTCGATGAATGAAGTCAAATCTTCTATGTTGAATACGGGTGGAATTCTCATACTCCGTGGAATATCTAGTTCATAAGCATTTGTTCAAATTCTTTTGATAATCGTGTGAGGGCCCATTTGCTTGACATTTATTTCTTAAGTAGTTCCCTTGGGGAACCTCTCAGCTCATATATAGATCAATGCCAATTCTTTTTCTTTGAAGTTTTGCAATCACCTATGATTATCAACATAGTATTTAAAATAATTTTATTTGCAAGTTCTCTATGCTGGATAGACTCATGCTTGCTACACAATGACAATGAATGATAGTTAATAGACATAATAGATTTTCTATGTAGAACCTCTATAACCCTTCATATTTCATTCCAGAGAGGCATATGGTCAGGGGGTTAGATGGGTGAGGTGTTAAAAATTCATCGCGGGTGCGATGATCATCTAAATAATCACTAGAGGTGTGCACAAATGACGATGGAATCTATCCCCAGGCTATGGAGAGCACTCTCTCTTGACTGACTTATAGACGGTGGACATGTACCTGAGTAGTGGTTTATCTAGAGTATCTCTTGGAGGAGTGTAAAAATACTCGATGAGTGTATAAATACTCGCTGAGTGTGAGATAAACACCTAGGAGACTTTGTGAGACTTTGGCATGGAGATGTCACTCTATGATGTGTAGAATGTCTTCATAAAGTGAAAACTCATCAGGCGGCTCATCGGGAGGGGTGTAATAAAATTCATTGCAGATGCGATGAGTGCTGAAATAGGATCTCCGTATATTGGGAGTGTCATCAAAAGCAGGTGAGACAACCACAAAAAAGGCAATACCAGACTCTTAATTTTTACTACAAACATGACTCATCACTGCTTCATCGGGAACAGGTGCTCAACGGTTGTGTCGATGATTAGAGTAGTATCTAAGTCAACATAGTGGGTAGGGCAAGGACATGTAACTATAGGATCACCGGGTCGCTCGTGCTCACTCTCAGTCGGGGTAACATGGGCTGGGTTAGACTCATGTGGCAAACCACTCAACGGACACTGAACCTCACTGGAGAAATCTATACCAGGTGTCCCATCTTTTGTGTCCATAAGGACACAGATGAGCATGAGTGTGTCCTCAGGCTGAGGAGGACTCCTCGAGATGGGCCAGTCGGGATGCGTGTATACTATACTAACTTTAGCAGATCTTTGAGCCTACTGATAGTGAATAGAGAGCTGAAATGTCTGCTCGACATAAACTAACCGATGATGAATTAGTGATATGTATATTGCATACTGAAGTTCGGTGCGGAATCTAGAGCGGTTGCGACTGGGTCATCATGAATGTCGCTCCTCACTATTAATCCGTCAAAGTGAACTCTATACTTAACAACAAATATGGATCCTTCCTTGCTGGAGGACTCTTATATGTTAATACCAGTGCCACAATCTTCGCTTCATCTCTACCCAACTGGTGATGGGGCAAAGATGATCTCCCTCAAAGGATCCGCTCAATACTATCCAAATAATGTCTCGCCCAACCTAACAATCTAAGCTTCAAAAATCTGACGCGACGCTTACCGAATAACTCAAAGTGATCTAGATAAAATCCCATGTTCACGACTCACAAGCCAATAGCTGAAGGCCTAGGGAGTTGACAAACCATCAAATGGCGAGGTGACTCTGCAACACTTACTCGATACTCTCTGTAAAACGATGTTAATCGTACTTGCGAAAATACGAAAAGAATAAAGAACAAAATAGAAATTAAACAATCACAGATGACACAAATTTACGTGGTTCATCCAAGACGACCTACGTCTATGGGTAGCAGCAGTCGGATGTTCACTATTTTGAGCAGGTGGGCGAATTTCAGAATTCGGGATACAGATATAGAATACAGACACAATTCATAAAACATAAATGCCCAAACCACAGAACCACTGCTTCAGAACTGCCACTGAATTGCCGTCAATTTTCCTCACAAAAGACAGAATGACCAGGAGTTTATATAACACTCTGTACAAATCGACGCGCCTTTACCCCTTGGCACACGCGCGTGTGCCGAAAACCGACTAACAATCGTCCTAGGGCTATCTCCAACTGTCAATATTAAGCATGTCTAAGTAGTGCATAAACTTGCTCTTTAGAACTGCTTTAGGAGCATATTAGCTGGATTATCAGTGGAAAATTGTACTGCCTCTCCAGTAGGGGATCTTTATCAGACTCCACCTCAAACTCTTTAGTTGGCTCTCCATTAGTTTTGTTTGAGTGAGGTAGAGCATCCCCTTATTCCATGTTTCAAGTTATCTCAAACTCTACCTGATCACTAACAGTATCATGTTTTTTTGCAACAGATACTGTAGTCGCTCTACCAGTTACTGATACTCCTTGTAGAGCATATAAGACATTCTGTTTTATTCGGAGTTATTATATTGAGTCATAAGATCTAAAAGTTTTATTACTTGTGTTCTGTAAGATTTTTACTTATGCTATAGTTAGGGCTTGTGTAAATCCAGTGATTTTTGTTTTTAGTGAAAAACTCTCCTCCAACTTTACATAATCTGCTTCTCCTTTATCTTTCAAAATTATTTAGAAAATGTTATAAATACTTATTTGTCCATTGTTATAGTTATTTGTCCATTTTTACTTATTTGTAAAAAATATGTTTATAAATATTCTTTATTTAAATATTAAAACGATATTGTAAAATTGTATTTGAAGCCCTCAAACCCAAACCCATGTCCAAAGTACCATGTTTTTTTGCAACAAATTGCTCTACCATTACTCCTTGTGTTCTTTTTCTTTTATTATATCAGGGACCCCACATTCACAATGTGTCGAACCTTTGTCAGTGTTCTGATGATGCCATCATGCATTCTGATTCGGATTGAACCAATGCCAACTATCTGACATGATGTGTTATTTCCCATTAGAACATTTCCACCATCAACTTCTTCATATGTGCAAAACTAGTTCCTGTTTGGGCACATGTGAAAAAAAACAACCTGAATCCAAAAACCATTGATCCACTAGGTGTACTTAATCAACTACAGATAGTATCACATCTACTTCAGAGCCCAAGTCATCTTTTGCAACATCTATTGAAGCCGGGAAAATTCCTATTTCAAAATTCGGATCAAGACGGCCTAAGTTTACTAGTCCAACGGTTGAGATCGACGTCTTAGCGGGCTAGAACACAGAAATATGGACAACAAAAAGGACCCAGGTGCTGCGGCAGGGAGGTCCCACCGCATACCCGGATGCTTTGAAGAAGCTTCCATCCACAATCAAAGATGACCGACCAGGGTACAAGGTAGACTCAAACTGGCGACCAAGTTAAGGCGGCGACTAAAAGGGATAATCGCTAGCTCAAATCTTGTCTCTTTGAAGAAAGGATCCAAAGGCTCAGCTCGATGTCCAGTAAATGAGATGGTTGAGATCTTTTGCGAGATTCCGAAGTCTAGATTCTTGTACCCCTAGGATCCTATTTATAGGCAAATCTAAAGGGCGGGGGTGGGGGGGGGGGGGGTCTTATTTATAGCCACACCCCCGACGACTTGGTGACCTCTGAGGGAACTCGCTCGGCTGCAGGCGAGCAACTACCCAGTCGCCTCCGGGCGAGCATGCGAGAGGGGAGCTCGCCATACTCGCCCATGTCTTCTACTTACTTGAGTGCTGACTCTGATCTCTGTCTTGACATGTTGACTTTGACTTTTTGCTGACCTGACTATGGGGGGTTCCACTCTTGACGAATATGGGTTGTACACAATCTCCGCTCTTTGCGAGCGACGTAGGAGCTCAAAAAGAAACATCCAACACTTATTCAGCGAGCTGTTCTGGCGAGTATCTAGGCTACTCACGACCCGTGGATGCCTGTTGAACCCTATAAATAGGGGGTGACTCACCCGTGCTGCACTCCTTCTGAACTCGCGCACCATGTCGAACTCTGCTGAGGAAGTCTACAATGTGAGCATTGCCGCTCTGTTTGGGTTTTTGGAGCCTAAGAAGTCAAAAAGGCCGCAGAAAGGCGACGACGCCGCTGACCTTCCCCCGTCGAAGAAGAAGAAACAAAAATCAAAAAAGAAATCTCTGGCTTCGAAGAAAGACAATCCGCCTCCGGGCGCACATGATGTCGCCACCTCGACTGACCATCCAACACTTATTCGACGTTATGAGCCCGGTGAATTCGGAAAGCGTCGCGGCCCACATAACTCAGGGGAATCATGTGTTTTGCCAACGCCCCTAATCGCCTGGTCGTGTGGGTTGCTCACCTTGTCGCCATGTGGGAGGGTTAGAGGCTTCCCCCCTAACCGCGTGGTCTTTTCACCCAAGCCGCTCGATATCCGAAGGATCTAATCGCCGTTGCCTATCCATGTCGTCGACTAGATCCTAATATTTATTTTTATAATATGTGACATTTTTCTCCAAGTCCCTGATGCGGTGACTCTGGTTTTTCCTCTCCATTTCGAAAGAGGAAGCCGAAGTCACAATCTGGTCTTGGAGAGCTTTCTCTCTCTTTGCTCTTTCCTTCATCTTCGTCTCCAGTGCAACTTGAAGTACCCTCTCTCTTTCCCGCGCATCCTGCTGCTCCTTTCTCAACATCTCCCCTAGGATCTGAAGCTGAGCAGACATGTCCGTCAGCAATTCTGGGCCATCTTTATTTGCAATGTTGTCCGACGGCGGCAGTGCGAACTCGCTCAAATCCGGAGGAGGGACTTCTGATTCACCTGCATCTGCGGTAAGAAAAGGTAAAACACGGTTATAATTCAATTTTACAGAGTTAACAAATACTGCAGCTGTGACAAATACTTCGAAGATCAAGACCACTAGGGCGCGAACTTTCTCCTTGCCTAACCACAGTTGCGGTTAGGGGGTATCGCGGATAGGATGCCTTAACCGCTCGGGATTCATTCTCTTAAGCTGCTCCTTCCAGGACCGCTTGACCATTTTCTTCTTGGCCCTCAACTCCTCTTTGGATAAGAGGATGTCATTCGTGGGAATTATAATGGCCCCTAGCCGCTTTCTCCGCGACGGAGACCTATAAATAGGAGAAATCTTTATGACTCTAGGTGTAGGTTTGAGCTTACCTAACCGCAAGAGTTCCGTCGCTGCTCGCCGATCCGCCGCGGCCTAGCCCTCGATCAGCGCAGTTTTCTCGGTGGCAAGCCACTCCCCCAACTTCTTCTCGTCGCCCTCAGTGGGAATGGTAGAAACCACCAGGGCCTGTTGCTCCCCAACATCCTCTCCCAACACCTGCAGGTCGACATCCTTAGTCGTGGGGTTGTCCTGGATCGTCGGGAAGTCCTCTCTCAGAGACGCTTTCATCCCTTGGAGCTTGTCAAAACTTTTTAAGATTTCACTAGTGGAAAAGCTAACCGCAAAGTCCATCGACGATCCGCCTGGCTTGACGACAGGTGTCTCCAAGGCGAGATTAGGAAATTCTTTCTCCCCTGGCTTGTGTTGGTGGCTAGCTGCTCCGGTCTTAACAAATATGTTCTTTCTTTTCATCTTATTAAACTTGTTCTCTATCCGCTCATCGGCGGTTGTTGATGCGGCTTTCTTCTTCCCTTTCCTTCGCTAATCTTCATGGCGAGTTCTTCTTTCTGTCGTAATTTTTCAGCTGCGGTCTGCCCAAACCGCCGCAGCCCCTTGCGGATAGGCTCCTCATCCTCTACGACGATAAGGGCCAAGGAGGTTGTCGTCTGACGGCCGCTATCCTTTTCACGATCCTGCCTCGCTTCCTTTGGTTTCTCGGAATCGGCACTTTTTTCGTCCAACCCTGTTATCGTCAGCATAACAACACTGGAAGGCGTGATAGTGACATCATTATCTGAGCCCTTTGGATTAACCGCAGAGATCAGGGTGGCACCCGCGACCACCGGGGCATCCAAGGGCTTTGACACGTCTTTAACAAGCTTAGGAATAAGGTCGGCGGGTCTTGGCGCGGTTATATCTTTGGTATTGTCCACCCCAGAACCTTCGTCGACCTGGCGGGCCAACGCGCTTGGCTTTTTTGGCAATGGCTTTCTTCTTTTTGGGTCGTTGACTGGTCAGCTCATCGCGCGACAAGATTGCAGACATCAGGTTCATGCCTCGTCCAGACATTGTGGTCTGAAAAATCTTAACCACAATGGGAGAGTAACGTCCTGTGGATAGAAAAGTTTTTTGAAATCTGCAAAGCTCTCGGGCATATTTATAGCTTTTTCAGCATTTATGATGGTCGCTGTCTCGCGATTAAGGCTTACATTTATGAAATTTCCCAAAAATTGGAAATGTACAGAGATCATGTTTACCCGAAAGTCCGCGACCAGATTTTTGATAAGTTCAACCGACACGACTAAGTTTTTGCTAACCGCACTAGCCCCCAGGTCGCCAAGCTGCAAAAGTCCAGGGAGTGGCAATCCAGACTCAAGCCTGACCGCTTGGCCGCGCGGTCATGTTGTTTTTTCTTTATTCGCACACCATGTATCTCATCACCCCTGCCCGGTTCTCCTGTATCTCGAGCAGTCGGTAATCTTAGCCCTACCCATTTGGGCAGGCCCCCGAGCCTATAAATAGTGGGTGACAGCACTCTCAAAGCACGTTGATTCGAATCCTCGAGCTCGCCTATTGTGAGATGCGGTCTCGAATTTAGTGCCTTTGCGGTCTCCTGCTCGCACGACTTCTTATTTCTTACCCGTTGTGACCGCATTCTTGTAAATCAATAAATAGCCCGTCGCAATTGATATTTTCCACGGCGGGCCAGTCTTGTGTTGCGGCTTGATGGCCCTCTGGCCTCTTGCATTCGCTCGATCGCTAGTAATCGACAACTCCCCTCCAGTATGCCGTTGTGGACGTGCATTTCTAGCACCAACACGGGCCATAAATGGAGACATTTGATAGAACCATCAATAAAATCAAGGATCTTGATTTTTGTGCAAAAGAATAACCGAGATACATATCTCTCTATTAATTATAGATTTTGTAATCATAAAGAATGGAAAATTGTGTTTTGATTCTATTTGCTGTGTTATTGATAGGCTCTATTATAATGGCAACGCATTGGATATGTATAAACAATAAATGATATAAATTGCACCTATTGAATGAGTAGATAAAAATCAACGAGGATGAGGAAAAAGGAGGACGATCAAATCAATGGTGACATAGATTGGAGTAGTGTATAAAAGATTTGCAATACTGAATAGGCTTAACACCTCATGCAATATTTGGCAGGATGATCAGAGAATAATAATTCATAAAACCAATCCTAAATAATATTTGTAAGGCTAATACACTACTGATCACTGTGGTTGTAGTAATCCTTTTCAGAGATTCTGAATTATATGCAAGTTATGTACAATGCAGAAATCAGCAACGGTCACTTCCTGTTGGGAGCAGATTTCTTTTGAAATATCAGCGTGCTTATATTCAAATTTTAACAGCTTACATTCTCTGAATTCTAAGCATTTGATTTTGTTATTGAACAGAAGCAATATGTGCATCAAGCATTTATTATTTTGTCATTAGTATATCACATACATCATAAACAAATGGTATTCTCTTGACATTGCAATTTGGCTTTCAACAGAAGTATTATATGGCTTCGTCGAGAGAGCTAGTGCGCATTGTTAGCATCCAAAAGTCTCCAGTTATTAATCTTTTTGGGGAATCTATCGCCGGCGCTTCTACTATTAGGGGATTTGGACAAGAGAAAAGGTTTATGAAGAGGAACCTGTATCTTCTTGATTGCTTTTCTGGTCCATACTTCTGCAGCCTAGCGGCAATTGAATGGCTTTGCCTGCGCATGGAATTGCTATCTACTTTTGTATTCGCTTTCTGTATGACACTCCTTGTTAGTTTCCCACATGGAAGTATTGATCCAAGTATGTATTCTACATTTCTACAAATGTAGAATTTGTCATAAATTCCTTTCTCAAAATTATTTATAAGAGATTTCTAAAATGTAATTTTTTCATGTTTATACATGATATTAATGTGAAATGTAAACCTCTTTGTTAATGAACGGTACTTCGTGTCTTAGGTATGGCTGGCCTTGCTGTAACATATGGTCTTAATTTGAATGCCCGGTTGTCCCGATGGATATTGAGCTTTTGTAAACTTGAAAATAAGATTATATTTATAGAGCGTATTCACCAATATTGCGAAATTCCTAGTGAAGCTCCAATTATTATTGATACTTTTCGTTCATCTTCTTGGCCCAATGGGAAGATTGCGAAATTCAGGTGTGTGACTATTTTCTTGTTGTTATTAATTGAAGTTTTCTAACCCTTAAATGTGTGTGGTTTATCCTCTTTTATTAAAAAACAGGGAATTATTGATACTTTACGAGTGGGCGCCCCCCTATTATACTGGGCACACCTCCCAGCGGGGGACCCATCTACAGGGCCGCGACACATCTTGGCCTCAGAATGGGAAGATTGAACTCAAGGATGGGGGAGATCTCCCGCGGCACTGGTGTGGGGGGCAGTGTAACTGCATATCGATTTTCTTGTTGTTATTAATTGCCGTAATTGTTTTCTAACCCTTAAATTTGTGCCTTCAACATGGTTTATTCAGTTGGTGATAAGGGTTGTGTTGAAAGCTCTTTTATCCTTCACATCCCGCTATTAAAAACGGGTTGGGGTGCAGGGAAGTGGGTCCCCCGCCTGTGCCCAGTATAATAGGGGGGAACTCGTAACAGTATCAATCTTTATTACCAAGTTTCTTGAAACTTAAGTCAGATATTAGTCATCTTTTTGCAAAATATAAGTTTTACCTGGGCCCATAGCCGCCATAATTTCCTACTTATGCTCTGTTTGGAACAAATCTGATGTCTCAGCGGTGGCGGTGTGCAAGTTTGGTAGTAAATGTAGTGGTTGCCTCGATGGTATGTGTGTTAACGATCGCTCGCGAAAGCTTGACAACACTTGCGTGACTGTGGCGATGTTTTGGCATGAAGCATTGTTTTGGAAAAGTAGTGCTCTTGAATGCACCTACCCAAACATTATTGTATTTTTGCATAACTGCGTTCACAACCCTCATCACATTTCAACTGCTTTCCCAAACAGGGCCTTGATAACTACATCAAATGAAATTAAGCAATTAAAGCTTGCAATACTTTTTTAGCACTTTATAATTATGTTATCCAACAAATTCTGATTTGTCAGTAACTTGCAACTAACTTTACTCATTAACTCATTGGAAGGTTCGCTACAAGGAAAACCTGCCTATTGTCCTCCACGGTATTTACTGCACATTTCCTGGTGGACAAAAAATAGGCATTGTTGGGCGTACTGGAAGTGGTAAATCTACTCTTATACAGGCACTTTTTCGCTTGATTGAACCGGCACGTGGAAAGATAATCATTGACGACATAGACATATCTACAATTGGCCTACACGATCTTCGTAGCAGACTTGGTATCATCCCTCAAGATCCTACTTTATTTGAAGGTACAATTAGGGGCAATCTTGATCCACTTGAAGAGCACACTGATTATGAAGTTTGGCAGGTTAAACTGACATCCTTTCTCATTTAACATAACAATAAACCTAAGTGAGTTCTTTAACTTGTTCATTATTCTCTAGGCACTGGACAAGTGTCAGCTTGGTGAAGTCATCCGCCAAAAGGCTCAAAAACTGGACTCCCCAGGTAATATCCGTTGGCTGTGTATGAATAGGGGATCTTTTTGTTATAAATAGGCAATAGGTGGGATATTTGGGTGGAAATCCTGCTTAATGATTTAAGTTCTGTATGTGGTTGCAAGCACCATGAAAGCCAATTGTACTTTCATAACAATATTGTAAAATAATTTCCATGTGATTTAGAAAAAAAATTCTTGGGTACGGGGCTGATGAGAAATTTAGAAGCTTTTGTACATCGAGTGTTTCTTAACAGACAAGGTGGTTGGCCCTCATTTATGTTTCGTTGGTGCTTTAGCTATATTGTCAGGTTTGATTGCCTAGAGTTGTGAATTTAATGTTTTTATTAGAATATATAATTATCCAGATTGTATTTTTGATCATGAGGATTGCATGAAATGTTTCAGCCGTGCTGTTGCAAATCTTTACTGCAATATAAGAACTTTCCTTGTCCCAACTTGTTTTTCAGAACTATGACAGTTTTTTATTTAAGAGCAGTGACTGTCTGTAGTGTACTTTGGAGGTTTATCTTAGGGTTAATTTGTTTGGATGAAATTGGGGCATGAAATTAGAATTGAAGATCCATTTTCATTGAAGTTTAACTCCAGTTTCAATTCAGAAGCCTCAATTGTGTCCAATCAAACATGCTCTTTAAGATTATTTGGTTGGTTGAAACTAAAAAATATGTTTTATAAAATGATGGTATTTTTAAAATTTACTATTTTGATTGGACATAGTGAGACCTCCTTAACATTGAATTCTAACTCCTCAAAATTCAAATTTCCCTAAAAATAATGATTTCATTGTAACTTAAAAATGATTGCACACAAATTACCAAATTTAGAACATGTATTTTATCTATAAGCAACAAAATGATCTCCAAGCATATGTCAGACTATAGTAGTGAGTAGTGGTGCCTGTGCACTCTCCTTTGATGTTAAAAAGGTTCTGTTGGTTGCTTTCTTGCAGTACTGGAGAATGGAGATAATTGGAGTGTTGGGCAACGGCAGCTCGTCTCGCTGGGGAGGGCCTTGTTAAAACAGGCACGGATACTAGTCCTTGATGAAGCAACAGCTTCTGTTGATACTGCGACTGATAATCTAATCCAGAGGATCATCCGATTAGAATTCAAGGATTGCACAGTGTGTACGATAGCACATCGCATTCCAACTGTAATTGACAGTGATCTTGTTTTGGTCCTTGATAATGGTAAGCATTACGCTCCCTTTCCAAACTATATAGTTCTGATTTTATTTGGAGTCATGTTCCGATTTTATAGCAGACTTAATAATTTACTGGTTTTAAAACCATCTCACCTTGAAATTATGTCAATTTACTGGTTTTGGGACTACTCCTAGTTTGAAATAATATGTTAATTTATTAGTTTAGGGACCACCCCATCTTGAAATTATATGCATCTCACTTTATGGTGGTTTCAGTTGTTTAGTCTTTTTTTATTTTCACCCCGGGTTGGGGTAGTTTTGTCTTTTCCCTTATTTTGGTTTTTCCCTACCCAAGTATGTGTATGAGTAAGGGACCGGTGTTTTCATTATTACGATATCTTTTTCCTTTCCACTTGGTATCAAAGCGATCCCATGCCCTAGCCTCTCGTTCCGCCTTCTCGCACTCGGATCTTCCACGCCGTCGCTCGGATCGTCAACTGCCGCTTCCATCGCGACTTCTTCGCCACTTCCTCTGCACGCGGACGTCTCGCCTCCACCGCTGCTCCTCTACACGCGATGCCGAGCAACACTCTTGCCGGCTGCTGAGAGGAACGCCGCCGCCGTTCCTCCATGAAGCAGCCCGCCTCTTCGTCGTGAAAATCGAGTCCTATGCCGATTTGTTCTCCCGTGCTGCTGCTGTGTAGTCCTGTGCCGCTACCGTGTCGCTGTCCCGTACTGTTGTCGTGTCGTTGTCCCGTGCCGATGTCATGTCGTTGTCCCGTGGCGATGCCCCATGCCGATGTCGTGCCGCTGTCCCGCGCTGTCCCGTGCCGCTGCCCTCTTTTTTTAGATGAATTGATCTGTTGTTTGCTCTTGTGTTGGTATGGGTGAATCTGAGTCATCGGTTTCATCTCCGGGCGTGATCCAGCCTCTGATGGTTGAGCCTCAGCGGCCCCATGGCCACTCCAGCTCCTTGAAGATTACCATTGTTCCTCTGGATAACATGAATTAGCTGGAATGGTCTCGTGCTGCTCAACATGTCATCCGTAGCCAACAAATGTTTGACTATATCATTGGACGATTACAAAGCCCCCGATGTCTGATCCCTCCTGGAAGCGCTGAGATTCTGACAACTCTCTAGTTGTGTCTTGGCTCCTGCATTCGATGTCGCCCAAGGTCTATCAGAGCTATATGTTGATGGACTCAGCATTCGAGATCTGGACTCGTGCTCGTGAAACATACTCTCAGATTGGTAGTTCCACCCCGGTTTATGAGCTAACTCGCCGCATTTTGGAGTTGCGTCAAGGGTCGATGACCGTCTCATCATTCTTCTCGGAGTTTGAGCGCTTGTATTAAGAACTAGACTACTTTGCACATTTCACTCCCGCGTGTACATCGGATGTCGTTCTGTTAAAGCAGCGAGAGGACCGCTTCCGTCTTCATGTCTTTTTTGATGGGATTGAATATGGAATTTGATGTGGTCCGGACACATGTTCTCCACCGTTCTCCTCTTCCCTCCCTTCGGGAGGCGTTCAACCTGATTTTGGGTGATGAAAACCGCAACAAGTCTCTCAGTGTTATGTCTCCTCCAGATCGTTCTGCCCTGACGAGTGTTGGTCGTGGTCTCATACCTACTCCTGCATCTTCTGTGCCTATTTGCGATTACTTTGGTCGAAGGGGACACTCTCGGGAGACATGTTTCAAACTTCATCCGCATCTGGCACCTTCTGGCCGGGGCCATGGTCGGGGTCATGGTCGGGGTCATGGACCTGGCCGTGGGGGCCATAGGCACAGTGGCTAACGTTCTCATGACGCTGCTTACACTATTGATGTCTATGATGAGTCCCAGTCTTCGACCTCCTCCTCTCTTACTACACAAGTGTTGGATGCCTTTCGTCGCCTGCTTCACTCTTAGCATGATCAGGTCACTAGAAGCTCTACTTCTCTTGCCACCGTTGTTATGCCTAGTGCTCATGCTGCCACCACCTTACCTTCTGAATGGGTGCTCGACTCCGGTGCCACCCACCACATGCCTGGGTTTTCCTCAGGTTTTCTCTCTTATACTCCTTTGTCCGGTAAGGAGAAAGTTATTTCTGCTAACGGATCGTTGTCCTCCATTGCGGGCAAAGACAATATTTCTTGTTCTCCGTCCATATCTCTTTCCTATGTTCTTCATGTTCCCTCCTTTCCACGCAATTTACTTTCCATCAGCAATCTTACGAAATCTTTTAACTGCTCCGTAACATTCTTTCATGATTCTTGTGTTTTTCAGGAACTGGGTACGAAGCGGAACATTGGCAGTGGTAGGTGTAGTGGCGGCTTGTACTACCTGGACACTCATCCTCTTTCTCAGGCCCTTTCCAGTTCTACTGTTACTAGCTTATTGCAGATGATGTTCATCGTTGGCATTTGCGTTTAGGATATCCGTCCTCCGGCTACCTGCAAAAATTATTTCTTGCTTTTTTACCTTTTCTTCATAACTTTTCTTGTGATATTTGTGATCGCTCTAAAAATGTGCGACAGACCTCTTCACATCTTTCTTTTCCTAGTAGCACTCCATTTGATTTTATACATTCTGATGTTTGGGGTCGTCCCCCGTTGTATCGTTAACTAGTTTTCGCTGGTTCGTCACCTTTATTGATTGTTTCTTGCGTATTACGTGGGTTCATCTGTTGAAAAAGAAAAGTGACGTTTTTCCTTGTTTTCAAGTGTTTCATAAAATAGTGCAAAATCAATTTAACGCCTCTATTCGTGTTCTTCGAAGTGATAATGGAGGGGAGTATGACGATCGTGGTTCCTTTGGCGCTTACCTCACCTCTCACGGTATCATCCACCAGAAAACTTGTGCTTACACATCTACTCAGAATGGAGTGGCCGAACGGAAAAATCGGCATCTCCTCGAGGTTGCTTGTTGTCTCCTATTGACGATGCATCTCCCTAAACCCTATTGGGGTGATGCGGTGCTTACTGCTGCACACCTTATCAACCGTCTTTCTTCTCGTGTCATTTCCTTTACTACTCCTCTAGCTCGTCTCTCCATCTCTGGCGTGGTTCATACTTCTCATTTGCCACCCTGTGTCTTTGTGTGTGTCTGTTACGTGATGCGCACATCCTCAACGTGACAAACTTGACCCTCGGGCTCAACGTTGTGTTTTCCTGGGCTATTCCTCCACTACCAAAGGATATCGTTGTTATCACCCCCCTCCCAGCGTATGTTTTGTACCATGGATGTTACCTTCCGTGATGGGGAGTCCTACTTTCTGTCCTTGACTCATGTTTTTCGTCAGGGGAAGAGTAGTATTGTTGTCCCTCTGGCTCTTCTTTCGTCCACCTCCTCCACCTCATTCCACTTACCCATCCTCCTATTCACTCCTCTTCACTCATTCCACTCTACGGTACCCAGAGCTCCTCCTATCCCAATACCGGACTCCTCTTCTACGATTTCTCCTTTTCCCCATGTATACCACCGTCGTTCAGGTACACAGGTCACCACCATTCCACCTCTACCAGTGCCGACTTCGGACTCGGATTCTGATGATGCTGATCTGCATATGCCCCTTGCCTTGCTAAAAAAGGGTAAAGCTACTTGCACGCAACATCCGATTTCTAATCATGCGGCTTATCATCATCTTACTCTGATTCATCAAATTTTTGTTTCATCCCTTTCTCTTGTTGTTATTCCTAAGACATGGCAGGAAACTTCGGAGATACCGGCTTGGACACAGGCTATGAGTGATGAGATGTCCGCCTTGGACAAAAATCATACGTGGGATATCTCCGCTCTCCTTTCAGGAAAGAAAGCTATAGGTTCCCGGTGGGTCTTTTCTGTTAAGCAGAACCAAGATGGCAAGGTGGAACAGTACAAAGCTCATCTTGTCGCTCAAGGATACACCCAGACTCAAGGAGTTGATTATCAGGAGACTTTTGCTCCTATAGCAAAGATGGACTATATTCGGGTTTTGTTATCATGTGCAGCTTGCCTGGACTGGGACCTTCATCAACTTGACGTGAAAAATATGTTTCTCTATGGTGAACTTGAGGAGGAGGTGTACATGAAATTCCCTCCTGGTTTTGTGAAGAAAGGAGCTGAAGGGCGTGTCTGCCACCTAAGGAAATCCTTATATGGCCTGAAGCAATCTCCTAGGGCCTGGTTTGGAAGATTTCTCACAGCAATGCTCAAGTTTGGGTACAAGCAAGCCCAATCTGATCATACCATGTTTATCCGGAGACATGAATGTGTTGTGGTTCTCATTGTCTACGTGGATGACATCGTGATTACTGGAAATAATACAAAAGAGATTGTCAACCTCAAGACCCTCCTAGCTGCTGAATTTGAAATGAAGGACTTCGGAAAATTATTGTATTTCCTGGGTATCGAAGTGGTTAGATTTGAGCGGGGTATCTTTATATCCCAACGGAAGTACATATTGGATCTCCTAAAGGAAACTGGTATGCTTGGTTGTGTTCCTGCGAACACCCCTATGGAGGAAAATCATAAGATTGATGAAGATGGTGACTGTGATCACGCGGATGTATCACGATACCAAAGATTGGTCGGAAAACCTATATATCCATCTCACACACGCCCCGATATTACGTATGCAGTTGGTATCCTTAGCAGATATATGCATTCTCCTAGAATCAGACATCAAGAAGCGGCGTATCGGTTACTGCGGTATTTAAAGAAAGCTCTTGGTCGCGGTTTCTTATTCTCTAGGAACAACAACTTGGAGATTGAGATTTTTACTGACGCTGATTGGGCTGGTTACCAGGAGGACAGAAAGTCCACAACAGGATACTGTTCCTTTATTGGTGGTAACCTCGTAACGTGGCGGAGCAAGAAGTAGAATGTGGTGGTCAGGTCAAGTACAGAGGCAGAATATCGTGCCATGTCCCAAGGCTTATGTGAGGGATTATGGCTGCGTACTGTGTTACAGGATCTGAGTTTCCCTGTGACATCCCCCTTTTCCTTATTTTGTGATAATAAGGCTGCAATTAATATTACACATAACCCGGTCCAACATGACAGGACAAAGCATGTTGAAGTGGATCAACACTTTATTAAATATTACTGGGATAAGAAAACTGTCGTTACTCTGTTTGTTCATTCCAGGGATCAGCTGGCTGATGTGTTCACCAAATGCTTGGGGTGTGATGTGTTTACCGATGGTATCCAAAAGTTTGGGATGACAGATATCTTTCGTCTGACTTGAGGGGGAGAGTTGTGAAATGTTTTTATGAAGTCATTTAGTCTTTTTCTATTTTCACCCCGGGTTGGGGTAGTTTTATCTTTTCCCTTATTTTGGTTTTTCCCTACTCAAGTATATGTATGAGTAAGGGACCGGTGTTTTCATTATTACGATATCTTTTTCCTTTCCGTTGTTTCGTCATGGACATTTTAGAGTGGGGAATACTCCGGGAAGCATTCATGTAGACATTTGTCTACTTAATTGCATGTGAGAGTTTGCAACTCCCTGATAACTGTTTATAAAATGTCATATTGATGTATCTCATTTTTGTAATTTCTAGAAGAAATTTCTAGGATTTGGAGAGTTCCATATATTTGCATTCATTTTAGGCCTAAAATTATGAGATCTTCGGACATTTATGACTTTTTTATACTGCTTATTCATCTAGATGTCACACTCATCAAATTTCATTAATATCCCAAAAAATAGAACTTGCTTGTCTGAATTTGTATATAACTCTAAGCTTGCACCTAAAATCAAAGAGGGATTTGATACGAAAACGACTCCCTGGACTGGCCACGCGTTCCTCTAGTAGTATATGTAGCCCTAGTGACGGTTCCATTATTTAATGCAACCTCACTCCCGCCTATATAAGGGAGTGAAGGTGAGTTATTTTCATTACCTTGGAATACTTCCTTGTTTAGACTCTCATAGGAGAGACGATTCTTAAAGGGATCCTACCCTAAAGAGTGAGTATCAAACATATCTTGATATTTTCTATCTTGCAATTTTATACGAGTGTGAAGTGTTGATCGACGATTGCCAGATCTATCAGCTGGTCACTCTGGTCCGACCTGCCGCTCACTTAGGGTTCCCCTGTGAACCCTAATAGGATCTCCCCTTATTGTTCTTGAAAGCACATCCACTCGCTCTTCTCTCTTTCGCCGATCGGTTCCACATTTTCACGCCCACGACCAGCTCGTACGTCCTGTTTCGCCTGTAGGACTCGTTGATCACAGGCGCCCTCCTGCCAACGCTCGTCGAGCTCGTCTAGACTGACCACGACTCGCCTGTGCGGCCTCCTCATAGCGTCCGGTCTCGCCCTTGCGACTCACCGATCATAAGTCATTTTTCTACTCACCGATGTCGTCTACTTCGTCTGCACCCGCATCCAGTGACTCCTCTGGCCGTTCAATCACACCTATCCACTTCCCAGCATATCCCCCTCACTCCTCGATGACCCCACCACCCTCCGTCTAGTTCCAACTGCTAGCACAACGCCCTCCGCCTCCTTCCAGCAGCCTCCTATTCACCTAGCCGTCACGCGCTTCCATTGGGGGTTTTCCTAGCCATTATCTTCTCCGGTCCATTTGTACATGCCTCAAATCCATTCTTTGGCTCTCAATACTGACAAGGATGCCTCTGCCTTTGCCTCCATGGATTCCACTTACTTGGATCAGCTTGAAGTTCGACTTGAAAATCTAATTCTTCTCCTTCGAGAGCTCGCAGCCATGGCGGTCAATCGCCAACTGGCACCTCCAGCACCACCGCTTCCCCCAACCGTCCGACCACAGACATTATGGAGTTCCTCAACCCCACTGCAAACATCCACCCGACTCATCTCCACCGGATTGAGATTCTTGTGTTTGACGACACTGACCTACTTGGTTGGATCGCCGCGCAGAACAATTCTTTGACCTCTAGTCCACCCCTGCCAACTGGCAGGTTCCTTTGCGACTATTTCTATGGAGGGACCGGCACTACACAAGGTGCGTTAGACGCACCAACATGTTTTTGATCTCTCTTTACCCACATTAAGGGAAGAACACTACCATGACACCTGCTAAGCGGATAATGCCTAAAAGTACTTCAACTTAGTCGCAAATCCGACATTTGTCACCTACATCGTTGAGTTCATCGAAGTTTCCACGCATGTCTTCGGCTTAGCCCCAGACCATTATCTGGGATACTTTCTTGCGGGCATGTAGCCTTGTTAGAAACCAGGTCGGGGCCAAGGCTCCGAATGAACTACCAATCCGGAGACTGCAGTCGATGACAAGCAACATCCCCAACCAAATCGACCCCCGACCCCGGACAAACACCACCTCTCATACCCAAAGCACTCAGCTCCGAATTCACACACGGGAATATTCCGGGTAGAATATTGATCGAACCGAATCCTTTATAAGAGGGGACCTGGACTCCGAATGAACTACGGGAATATTGGGACAATCCGGACCTGGCCGACTGCAGTCGAATGACAAGCAACATCCCCAACCAAATCTCCCGGAAGGCTCCGAATTCACACACGGGAATATTCCGGGTAGGTTGTTGAGCGCCGGGATCGAACCCCCGACCTCCTTTATAAGAGGGGACTAACACCACCTCTCATACCAAACTGCGCTGCAGTTAGAAACCAGGCCGGGGCCAAGGCTCCGAATGAACTACGGGAATATTGGGACAATCCGGACCTGGCCGACTGCAGTCGAATGACAACAATATCCCCAACCAAATCTCTGTGGAAGGCTCCGAATTATCTACGGGAATATTCTGCGGTAGGTTGTTGAGCGCCGGGATCGAACCCCCAACCTCCTTTATAAGAGGGGACAAACACCACCTCTCATACCCAAATGCACTCAGCACAGTTGGGTATGAGAGGTGGTGTTAGTCCCCTCTTATAAAGGAGGTCGGGGGTTCGATCCCGGCGCTCAACAACCTACCGCAGAATATTCTCGTAGATAATTCGGATCCTTCCGCGGAGATTTTGTTGGGGATGTTGTTGTCATTCGACTGCAGTCGGCCAGGTCCGGATTGTCCCAATATTCCCGTAGTTCATTCGGATCCTTGGCCCCGGCCTGGTTTCTAACAAAAGATGGCCATCTTTTGTTAGAAACCAGACCGGGGCCAAGGTCCGAATGAACTACGGGAATATTGGGACAATCCGGACCTGGCCGACTGCAGTCGAATGACAACAACATCCCCAACCAAATCTCCGCGGAAGGCTCCGAATTATCTACGTGAATATTCCGCGGTAGGTTGTTGAGAGCTTCGATCCCGACACCTCCTTTATAAGAGTGGACTGACACCACTCCAGCGCACTTGGGTATGAGAGGTGGTGTTAGTCCACTCTCATAAAGGAGGTGTCGGGATCGAGTCCGGCTCTCAACAACCTACCGCGGAATATTCACGTAGATAATTCGGAGCCTTCCGCGGAGATTTGGTTGGGGATGTTGTCATTCGACCGCAGTCGGCCAGGTCCGGATTGTCCCAATATTCTCGTAGTTCATTCGGAGCCTTGGCCCCGGCCTGGTTTCTAACAAGCCTCAACTCTGGGCACGCTTTCATGTTGACAACACGACTACTCTCTCCTCCGCCATGGAGCAAGCTCGTTGCCTCGACGAGGACTGTACCGAACACAACCGTCATCCCCATCACCCGCTTCCACTGCCAAAATCTCAAAAACCTCTCCATCACTTGGATCACTCGTCTCTGCCTGCACCCTCGTTGATCGGTTGGCATGCCGCCAATTCTACCTCCACCAATACCCCTTCCACGCCAATTCTTATCTCACTAGCTGTACCTCGAACTTTGCCACAAGGGATTTTTTTTCTTTGCCACTAGCCGTACTCGCGCACCCACTAGTTCTCACAAAATGACTTGTGGTTACTGCTTGGTGCTGAAGACGGAGATCCTGACTTTGCTGAATTGGATATTTTGACGTTTGATGATGACCCCTACGAACCTCGACCTTGAAGATAAGGTCAGTTTTAGGGAGGGGAGTGTTGATACGAAGATGACTCCCGGGCTGGCCATGCGTTCCACTAGTAGTCTATGTCGCCATAGTGGTGGAAACCGGCCCAGATCAGGTCGACGCAAAAGTACCCGACGCCGCACCCAACGGATCTCTACTGGTCTTGAGTTATCGCATTTTGCATTTTATTTTATTTTGCAATTTCTGTGTTGGACAATTTTATTTTGTTGCATGTCTGCGTGCGTAGTTTTAGTATCATTTGTTATTTTTATTTTATTTTGTTGCATTTTTTTCCCTTGTAATATGACACAAAGAGGAAAGAAAGTTTAATGAGGATGCAAGAAGATAAAAGCTGGTTCACTCTACTTCCCGAGTTGGTCCAAGCAGAGCCCGGTCCAACTCTTTGTTCTCAAGTCGCAGTTCTCCTGATTCGGCGGATGAAAACGTGTTAGGGCTTCCATCGAACGCCCCATTCCTGATTTTGTCGTCCAGCACGTGAGGGCAGACGGCCCGATAACTTCAGCGACTTGATTTTCCGGGCTTCACGCGCGATGCCAGCCCTTCGATGCCGCCTGCAACTGCTGTCTGCAACCGCCCACTTCCGCCTGTCCCCTGCTAAAACCGCTGCTACAGTTTCGCCCGCCTCTTCCACGACGCCCACGGTTGGATTTAGATTTCAATTTTGTTTTTTTTGTTTTTTTTATTATTTTATTCTTTGTTAGAACCCTATAAAAGGGGGATATGTGGTGAGTTGTGGTGGCTGTTGATGAAAGTTTAAGATTGCTGCTTTGTTATGATTCCCCTTTGAGAGTGGGTGAGTGATATGGAGATTTTTTTTTCAGTTGATGAAATGTCTGTTTAGGTTAGACTGCTTCCGTGAACAGTTGTTGGATTAAAATTGTAGCTTGTTGCTGTTTCTATTACCAGTGATTAGAAAAGTTAGACGTTGCTTTGTTGCTTCCGATCTGTGAGTTGGATGATGGAATTCCTGTTTGCTGCTTGCTCTCATTGAGTTTGAATCAGAGGGAGTGACATTTATTTCTTTGTGCATTGGAGAGATTATGTGGATCCACTGGTTTGTGAGAGAGGGCGAATTTTCTCCGTGGTGCCCGTATGCGATAGCAGCCGACCTCGGAGCGAGAGATCGAAGGTGACGGGGAATTTCTCGTGGGATAGCCATCGATTTCGATTGCGGAAAGACGTCTCTTTTTGTGGGTAACTTGTTTCTTTCTCTTTCTTTGTGTGCGTCTACATTTTCTCTTTAGATTAATATATTCATTGTGGTGTTTTCGTCTGGATTTTGTCAGTGAACGCTATGTCAAAAACTGCAAACGGAAACGTAACTTGGAGTTAATAATTTTTGTTTTGATACGACAAGAGGAACGGAACGAAAGCTGCTAATCTCGTTTCTCTGGTTTTTTAAATTGAACTATTTTCAAGTGATACATTTCTTTGAAATTGTTAGAAAATGATAGTGTAAACACCCATATAGTGACCCATTATAGGCCTTCTTCCTCTTCATGTAATAGTCCCACATCTTGAAATTGGGACTCCTCTCTCTCTTCTCTCCCTATATATATGTATTCATACTTGAAATTGTACATTGAAGAAGTATATACAAGGTTTTCAGTTTTTCTCCACATGGTATCAGAGCCAGGTTGATCCGGCTATGCAGCCTGTTTCTTTTCTAACTGCCCACCCCCTTGCGGTCTCCTGTGTTCAGCGGTTAGCAGGATTGGCTGACCGCATCTCTCCAGCGGTCTTCCTCTACTCGGTTTTCACGCGGACTGCTTGCTTGAGTCCGCAGGCTTCTCATCGCGCTTCCCCTCCTTTGTTTTCTTGGGTTTCCCCTTGGTTTTATAGTTTTGGTTGCTGGGTCCCACCATCCTGCCCTATTGCAGTCTGTTTGTCTCACAGCGTTCTGCCTTGTTCAGCGTCCTTCCGACTCGCGTGATCTTGTCGCGCAGTCTGCTCTTTTCCCGCAGCAATCTGCTCCGTTCGGCTGCGGTTTGTTCGCCCAATCTGCGCTTTCTTTTAGTCGTCGGGGTCTTCTCCCTGCTTGGCGTGGTTTTTCTCTTGTCGTTGCGGTTGTTCTCTCTATCTGCTGCTCTCTAAGTGCGGGCTCCTTGCTCATCAGCGCTTGCGGCCTGCTTTGATTGTCCGCGCAGATTTGCCTTCGCGGTCTCTTGCGGTCTAACCGCCATTGTGGTCTGCTGACCTTTTTTTTTCTAACTGTTGCGGCCTGTCCATCGTCTGTCTGCCGCGGACAACTTGTTCTTCTTCTCTTCTTGCCACATCTTGCTCTCTTTGTTGGCCTCTTCTCTAGTCAGTAGCTTGCTCTTGTTGCTCCTGTTGTCGGTTTCTGCTTTTTTCGTGCGGTCTCCTCCTGCGTGCTCTGTTGTTGTTTGCTGGTCTCGTGGCCGCACAGTCTGCTTCTGCTTCTTCGTCTGCTCACCGTGGTCCGCTTCTTCTACTGTGTGGTCTGTTGTGTGGTCTGCTGTGCCGTCTCTCTCCCTGACTGCGGGCTATACTTGTCGTGTACTATGTTGTGCCCGCCTTGCCGGTTAGCCGCATTCCTTAATCGCTTGTCCGCTTGCTGATGGATTCATCTACTGCCTCTTCTCTTCCAGCTGGGGTGGTTGTCCCTATTCCTGAACTCCGTGATGAGTTGAGAATCATCACCATTTCTCTTACTGGAAAGAAGAAATTTGTTGAGTTGGTACATTCTGTTTGTCGTGTTCTTCAGTCCAAGGGACTCTTGCATCATTTAACTTAGGTTATGCCCTCTGCACTTACTGATGATTGGTTTCATAATGATGGTCGTGTTCAGACGCATCTTCTCAACTCCCTTGATGGCGAACCTTACCGTATGACCATGTACCACAAGACGGCCACGGCGATGTGGGATGAGCTCCATTCACTTTACTCTGGCAAGGACAGTCTCCAGCACCTGTATGTCATCATCACCGATCTTCAGTCCCTTGACTTCAGCAGTGCTGCTGACTTAACCTCCTTTGTTGTTCCGTCCAAAACGTTGGTTGAAGCCTGGATTCAGCATCAGCCCCCGACTATGGATCTAGCTGCCCAACGTGCTCAAAAGGAAGCTGATGGTATTGTCATGATGATGGCTCGTGTTTCACCTCATCTTCATAGTATTCGGGCACAGGTCCTCTCATCTGCTACTATTCCCTCCTCTAATGTGTGGTCCATGTTGTTAAAGGTTTCACCGCCTCTGGATACTATCGCCCTCCTTCAACGGCCCTTCTCCAGCAATCTCCTGCACCTTTACTACCTCTCCCTACCCGTGGAGGACGTACAGGCTCCCGGGGGAGAGTTCGCGATGGCCAGCCCCGGCCTAAGTGTTCCTTTTGTGGTAAGGATGACCACCTTGAGGCGACCTGCTATTGTAAACATGGTCTTACTCCTCGTCCAACTGCTGTTGCTGCTACTCACAGCCCTTCCGCCACTCGTGCTGATCTTGATGAAGTCTGTCTCCAGCTCCAACAACTTCAAGGGTTACTCCACAACTCGCTTGTCTCTGTTGCCTCCGTCTCTAATGAAGGTATCGCTTGTCTCTCCACTAGTCCGCGCTGGATAGTGGATTCTAGTGATACTCACCATATCACCTCCCTGAAGCCACCCTGATCCTTGGATTCTCCGCATCCAAAGTTTATCACCGTAGCCAATGACAACATAGTTTCTGTCTCCGACTCTATTGATATACCTCTCAATCCCTCTATTTCTCTTTGCTTGGCTCTCCCTTTCTCGGGCTCTCTTTTTAATTTACTCTATGTTAGTCGTCTTACTGCCGATTTGGATTGTTCTATCACATTCACCTCTTCCTCTTTTCTGATGCAGGATCACATGACGCAGAGTATTAAAGGACGACTGCACAACGGGCTCTACCTTCTTGATGTCTCTCCTACCATTCTCTCCTCCGTCTCGTCGGTTGACTAGCATCAGCGTCTTGGGCATGCTCCTCTTCCAGTTCTCCAATGCTCTTCCTGATGTTCAGCTTCCTGCTTTTACATGTGATTCTTGTATTTTGGGGAAACAACATTGTTCCTCTTTTCTTCCTCATTGTACCCGGAACTTTGCTCTTTTTATGTTAGTTCATTCTTATGTTTGGAGCTTGTATAAAATAGCAAGTGTGTCTGGTTATCATTATTTTATCACGTTTATTGTTGATTATTCTTGAATGACCTGGTTGTACCTACTTCGTGATGAGCTTCATCATGTGTTCTGTGCTTTCGTTCTTGAGACTCGCACACAGTTTGCCGATAAACTCAAAACGCTCTGGATGGATAGTGCTCGCGAATACACGAGTCATGAGTTCGATAATCTCTGCTCTGAATTTGTGATTATTCATCAGACTTCGTGTGTTTATATTACTCAGCAAAATGGTGTGGTTGAACGCAAAAATAGACATCTTGATGTTGCTTGCTGTTTCATGATTCAAATGCATGTTCCCAAGGTGTATTGGCATTTTGCGGTTTCGATGACATTCTATCTCATTAACCGTCTCCCCTCCTCCGTCCTCAATGATGCCACCCCGTTCAGTCTCCTCTTTCCTTCCACACCATCATTCCCTCTCAGCCCTCGCATATTTGGTTGTACTTGCTATGTTCATCATCTTGGTCTCTCCACTGACAAGCTCAATCTTCGGGCAGCCAAATATATGTTTGTTGGTTATTCCCGTACTCAAAAAGGGTATGTTTGCTACTCTCTCACTAGCCGAAAGGTGACTGTTTCTGCAGATGTTACCTTTCTGGAAGATCAATTGTTTTTCTTCGCTTCATCACCACCTCTTCCACCACCATCATTACCACGGTCTGTCGTCCTAGTTACGTCCCCTCCACCACCACCACTTCCCACCAACGCTCCTGTTCTCCACACCTCTTCTTCTTCGTGTCTACACTCGTCGACCTCCTTGTTCCGCCGCCCCACTGCAGTCGGCTTCAACCTCTGGCACTCTGCAACCTAATGATCCAACCCCTGCCTCCACAGCCCATCCTATGGTGAATTACGCATCCTTACATCGCCTGCCCCCAATGCTTCAGAACTTTGCCACTACATAATCCTTTATTTTTGTACCTAACTCTGTGCAGGAGGCTCTCCAACATCCGGGCTGGTGGGCGGTCATGGACGAAGAAATGACAGCCCTCTGGGCTAATCACACGTGGGATCTAGTCTCTCTTTCTTCAGGACAAACTCTTGTTGGCTGTAAATGAGTCTTTGTCATCAAACATACTCCTGATAGGACTATTGACTGTCTTAATGCCCTCCTGGTGGCTCACGGCTTTACTCAACAACAGGGCCTCAATTATGAGGAAACGTTCTCTCCCGTGGCCAAGCTCAATACAGTTCGTGTCCTCTCTGTGATTGTGCATCGCCAGTGGCCCTTACATCAACTGAATATTAAAAATATTTTTTTAAATGACGATCTTCAAGAGACTGTTTACATGCAACAGCCTTCCGGGTTTGAGACCACGAGAGAGTCCTGAGTTTGTCACCTCAAGAAGTCGATCTATAGTCTCAAACAATCTCCTCGGGCATGGTTTGATAAGTTCAGTAGGGTTGTTCGGGAAGTTGGCTTTACTCGGAGTTCGGCAAATTTTTCTCTGTTCACTCGACATAAGACAACAAGAACGGTTCTCCTTCTTGTATATGTTGATGACATCCTAATCACATGAGATGATGCAAAGGGAATACAAGCGGTCAAACAACACTTTAGTTCTGTGTTTCAAACAAAAGATCTGGGGAACGTTCGATACTCCCTTGGCCTTGAGATCGCAAGACGTCTTGATGGCCTTGTCCTATCCCAACGGAAGTACTGTCTTGACCTTCTTCAGATGCTGGTTACTCTAGATGCAAGCTGATTAATACTCCTATGGATATCAATCACAAGCTTTGTGCTCATGCCTCTGACGAAGATCTTTTCCTTCCAAATCCAGAATACTATCGACATCTGGTTGGAAAACTGATTTATCTAATAGTCACAAGACTAGACATATCCTTTGTTGTTGAGGTTGTCAGCCGGTTTATGCATTCTCCTCGGATGTTTCATCTACAAGCTGTCGAACAAGTTCTGAGATACCTAAAAACAGCCTCTTTTCAAAGGTTGGTATACAAAACTTCTTCTTCTACTCTTACATTAGTTGCATATTCGGATGTTGATTATGCTGGTTCCCTGGATGATCGGCGATCCATCAGTGGATTTTGTACATACTTCGTGTAACACCATTAGTTTTCAAAACAGTCATCCGGTCGGGTCAGCGATATAAAGAAAACTAGGAAACAGTATTTAAAAGTAGTACTCAGCAGGTATAAAGTAGAAGCTACTAAAACTTTATAACTAATAACGGAAGCTAAGAAAATAAATTAAGGGTAACCACATACCTGATATCTGAAATCACAGAGCCACTACACACGAATAGAATTGAAATAAGTGAAAATCTGTAATGATATCATATGTCTGATACATGGCATATAAAATGTTAACAGGTTACATTGTCCACACTACAATTATATACTGGAAGTAATGGAAAACTGGGAAGGGGTGTTACAAATTGGCTCTGATTTCAGATCAGGAGGTGGTTACCCTTAGTTTATTTTTTAGCTTCCGTTGTTAGTTATAAATTTTAGTAGCTTCTACTTTATCCTGAGTACAGATTTAAATATTGTTACGAGTTTTCTTTTTTGTACCCGGCGGTTGGCTGATTATGAAAAACTGGGAAGGGGTGTTACACTTCGGAGGTCACCTTGTTACCTGGCGAAGTAAGAAACAATCTGTGGTTGCTCGATCTTCGGCCGAAGCTGAGTACCGTTCAATGACATCTGTTGTATCTGAGTTCACATGACTTGAAAGTCTTCTACGAGATATGGGAGTAAAACTTTCCTCTCCAGCTACCTTACTCTGTGACAGTCAAGCTGCTATACACATAGCGAAGAATCCTGTCTTTTATGAATGGACGAAACACATTGAAGTTAACTGTCATTTCATTCGGGAAAAGGTTCAAATGAAAAAGCTGAAATTGAAACATGTTTTAGCTACTGATCAAGTTGCTGATATTCTCATTAAGGCACTACAGAGTACTCTGTTTTATAAGTTCTTGTCCAAGCTAGGTGCCTGCGACTTGTACACTCTAGTTTGCGAGGAAGTGTTAGAAAATGATAATGTAAAGGCCCATATACTGGCCCATTATAGGTCTTCTTCCTCTTCATGTAATAGTCCCACATCTTGAAATTGGGACTCCTCTCTCTCTTCTCTCCCTATATATATGTATTCATACTTGAAATTGTACATTAAAGAAGTATATACAAGGTTTTTTTAGTTTTTCTCTACAGAAACAAAATAGTTTATTTTATGCTTTATTAAAAATTAAAAGTTGTCTTCTTTCATAAAGTTTGTGCAGCACCCGCTCAAAAGTCTTTGCATAATTCATAAAACATTGCATGCATTAGGGTTTCCTTAGAAAAGCCGACAGCCGCGCAAACCCTACGCGTCGTCCTGCATCACATAGTTATTTTTGTTATTTACTGTAAGCCTCACTCCCGCCTATATAAGAGAGTGGAGGTGAGTTATTTTCGTTACCTTGGAACATTGTCTTGTTTAGGCTCTCGTAGGAGAGAGGGCTCTTAGAGGGATACTGCCGTCAAGAGTGGGTGATGGGGCTCATTCACAACATATGGATCGTCGCGCGATGGGAGCCATTTTTGTTTACTCGCGCAGGACAACTTGACCGGATCAACGAGTCAATACCATTGATGCACCCGTATTTTTGTTTACTTATTTTTTCATATATTACTTAGTTATTTGCATCTATTATTTATGTAGATTGGACCTTTTATTCTAATGGTCAACCATAGCCATTGATATATGATTGCCTTAATGACTTTTGCTATTAAATAAGGAGGTGGGAAGCCGTCATATGACACTGCAGATTTTGGAGAATTCATCTTCACGAAATCTAGTTATCTTCTTTTGGTGATGATTCTGTGAGGCCCTAGGTGCTATATCTTAGGTATTACCTTTTTAATTTTATTTTTTCTTCATTAGCCGCCTCAGCCAGCCCTAATATCCCAATCCTCATTACATCCTCCACATCCTGAGCTCCTCTTCCTGGTGCACCCCGTTGTTCCACACCGCACCCCGCCGCTAGTCTTATCCTCCTTTCAGCCATCGGCTAACAGAAACTCTCCCTTCTGTCTACAACAATCCTACACCCCTTCTCCCTACCGTGTCTCCTTATTGGATCGCCACATGAACGACCCTTCATCCTCCCTCCTTTCACCAGCTATCTCCCTTACTGCCTTCAACCGTCTACTCATCCATGTCGCTGGCCCCAAATCCCTACTGCACCTTCCATCAACCTCCCCAACAGCAACCAGCCTCCTTCCCCCACCCCCTGTCGTAAGCCCCCTCAGCCCCGACCATTCCAGCCACCTTCCTGTACTGCCCAATCCACCTTTCCGCTTTTACGAGGCCTTTGTTCGCCCCTCTCCTTTCTGCACACTGCCACAAAATTCGCTACCATCGCCGGATTTTCGCACCTTCGCCTACAACCTTCTAATTCGGTGAGTTTTATTGTTGTATGGATCTTTACTTTAGCATTGTTGTAAAGATTTGAATACTTATATGGTGATGGATGCTTGGTTCTTGTAGTTTATTTGTTTAGAATTAATCTTGGCTTTCAGGGCCTTTATCGCTTGCATGCATTAGTTTTTTGCCCTCAACGTGGAGGAAAATCTAATATCTACTCGCGAAAGAATTAATTGCAGCATCTAAAATTAACTATTTGTGATTTATTATTTGTTTACTATCTCTTATCTTTTCGTCGAACCCTGTATTAACTCTAAGCTAAATTGGGTTATTTTCCTCGCACTGCGCATAACGTTGCATATTTAGAGTTCGTGCACCTAGTCAGACCCTATATCAGTAGGCATCGGGCATACCTCAATGTTTTGTATCTTTCAATTTTATTCAAGTTCACTGCCTTTTGTTGAAGCGGGCCAAATGTTCCTTTATACCAACCAAGTCACCTACGTAGGTCACGTCGTCGACAGTATGGGTGTTTCTGTCGGCACCCTCAAGATTCATCGGGTGACCGAGCGGCCCCTTCCTCAATCTTAGCGGGAGCTCTGCGGTTTTCTTAGCCCGATAGGCTATCATCGGTGTTTCATCCAAGGGTACAACGTGACTGCAGCACCGTTGTTTGCCCTCTTGAAGAGACAATTCTTTGTGTGGGGGAATACTGCGACGACTTCTTTTCGAGCTCTACAACGGGCCTTGTGTCAGCTCCCGTACTTCGCCTACCAAACTTTGTCTAGGAGTTTTAGGTGTAGTGCAACGCATTAAGACAGGGTTGTGGCGCCATGCTCCAATATGGGGGAGGGGGGAGGGGGACCCGATTGCATATCTTAGCCATCGGACGGTGGTGCTTCATCATCAAAAACTATGGGCTTACAAACATGAGCCCATTGGGCTTGCCAAGGTAGTTCAACATTGGCGGCCGTACTTGTGGGGATGTTCCTCCTGATTCACATTGATCATTTCATTCTCAAATATCTCTTAGAAGAACGCCTCGCCATAGCCCCGCAACAATGTTGGATCAACAAACTTCTGGGCTTTGATTTTCGGGTGTAGTACAAGGTGGGTGGATGCCTTGAACCGGGCCGCTGATGCCCTCTCCCGCTGCGACCACCAGAAGGCACTTTTATTGGCCATTTCCCATTCGACCTCTTTCGTTCTACACTGCCTTCGACATGAGATTCAAGACACCCCGGTCCTCCTAGGGCTTCTCCGCCGCATTGAGGAGTGGTTATCCTTGTCTTGGGCCGTACGGGACAGACTCATCTTATACAAGGATCGGCTCTACCTATATGCTACCTGTCCTTTGATTTTAGATATTCCAGCGGGCAGCCACATTGCCATTCATGAAGGGGTTCACAAGACCCTTCATCAGATTCAGGCAGAATTCTTTTGGAAGGGATTCAAACGCGGTGTCCAACACTTTATCACCATTTGCTCCGCCTGTTAGCAGAGGAAAGCCAAGCACCTACTATCGAGTACCGGTCGGGCTTTTCCAGCCTCTTCACGTACCACACAGATATGGGCCGACATTTTTATGGATTCCATCGAGGGGATACCCACATGGAGGGGCTAGTCGGTCATTTTGGTGGTGGTGGACAGATTTCCAATGGAGCGAATTTCATTGTCATGAGCCGCCCTATTACGTGGGATGGGGTAACACGCACCTTCTTCGACCAGTGTTCCATCTGCACGGCATCTAGGAGAGCATTGTGTTTGACAGAGATCAAATTTTTTGTTCGTTATTTTGGCAGGAGCTGTTTGCATTATGCGGTACCAAGCTTGCACTTTCGTCAGCATACCATCCACAGTCGAACGGGAAGACTGCGGTGAGGTGGTCAACCAGACACTCGAGATATACCTTCGCTGCATTGTAGGGGACCCCTCCCAATGGATTGGGAAAGGTGGCTTCCATGGGTGGAATATTGTAACAAGTTACAACATGTCCTATCATACAGCCTTGCCGACCACTCCCTTCCACCTCATTTACGGATGGGAACCGCCATCTAGCTCCATGCCAACTCACATACATTAGTGTCTCAGGTCGATCGATTACTGTTGACAACGAACTGTAGACTCGTGATCAGATTCTCATCTTTCCACGTGAGCGCCTTCTTCAGGCCCGGATCCGCATGGAGGCAACCTACAATCGGGGACACCACGAGCTTTATTTGCCCCGAGGGATTGGGTGTGGCTTAAACGTCGCCCTTACTGCTAATCGACCATCTCCAAATTCTACAGGACGTTTGAGATTTTACAGCGCATCGGCGAGGTGGCTTAGCGTCTCCAACTACCGACTGATGCCAGGATCCACGACGTATTCCGCGTCTTGCAACTAAAGCCATTCGTGGGGGCTCCACCTCCCGAGCCCTTGGTACACTTGCTCCCACAGCTACACAACAAGCTTGAGGACAAGCTTTGAGGTCGACGCGGGCGGAGATGTTACGAACCCATGATGGGGGATAACTTACAAGCGCCACACGACGTTGCGCAAGGAGTCCAACGCGTAGTCATGCTATGTTTTACTTTTTGTTTCCGCTCATTTAAGTTGTATTGGAACTCTTGGACATGAATTGACCCAACCGGTTATAGGGTTGGCTGGGTTTGGTGTGGTTTTATGAAAAGTATTATCCTTGATTCTCTCTCTCTCTCTCTCGCTCTCTCGTTACCGCCCAGCCCGCACTCTAGCCGACTGCCAACTCCACCGCTCGCTCGCTCCTCTCCCTTGACTGCCAACTCCACTGCTCGCTCCTCTCCTTCGACTGCCAACAACACCGCTCGCTCCTCTCCCTCGCTAGGTTCATCTAGTGTTTCACCTCTCCGGCGAGGTAGGTTCAAGAGGATCCAAGAAGGGTCACGCTGAACTCCTACGGAATTTCTTCTTCGATGGACCGCGTACGCGGTCCCAAACGACGGCCCGTACCATTGATCTGAATTTTCTTATTCAAAAACCTATAAAAAATAACATCCTTTCCACCAAGTGTCCTAAATGCACGCCAGAGCAATCAATATACTACTGGATAGTAGGTCTGCAAGTTAGTACAGAACAGACAAAAGTATGCACCCAACTTATACACTATAATGCATCCTCTGCATGGTGCATCGGCTCACAACCTAACACTCTGGCGTGCATGCTAAATGGGTATTAAATTTCCATTTGTGCTTGCATGGTTTGCTATGTCATACATGTATGTGGTGTGCCTCCATATTCGAGATGAAATACCTCCCGAGAGCCTCTAATAGTTTTTCTTTGATGGTCGGCCTGTACACTGACTTGATCCACCATCCTAATAATTGTATTAAATTGATCCTTAATCATTTTACTTTAGTATTTTGTTTAAAAGAAATGTCTAGGTTTAGACTACGTTGATCTTAACATAATTGTCTCAGAGCTTATACGGATAAAGCGTAATCTAAATTCTACATTCTACTTGTCTTTAAGTTTAAATCCTCATTTTCAATTAGGTCTAGTAAGCCTTATTTAAAGGGTAAAACCTAAGAATGTTTCTAAAAGAGAACCTACACGTGTATGCATGAATCTCAACATGAACTCCTCATCTAGTGCATGAGGACACAACTACTCTTATTCACAAAATGTCTAACTGAAGGGAAAATAGACATTTAAACATTGTTGTTTTTCCTCGCGCAAGACGTTCAACATAACATAGCTTCTCTCATTCACACTAGTACGTTTCTGCCTCCTCCAAACCACAAATTACACCCAGTCTCTTCTAAATTTCTGTCATTGAAGAAAATTCCAGAAGGGATAATGAGAGGGAGAGAGTTAGATGGATACATGGATGGTGCAAATGGCCGGACGGTTCTCAAGTGTCTCAATTGATGCTGAGGTCTTGACTGATGTGCACGACAAACACCCCAAAAGAGTGGGGGAAGGGAAAGAGACCTAGAATGAAATCAAATGGGAGAGTAGAGGAGTTCTTGACTGCACGATCTCAAGGGGAGTATCCGACCACCTGCAGTGGGAAGTGGCGGCGGGTTGCTTGCTAGGAGAAGAGGGAAGGCAAAAGGCAATTCAAGGAGAGGATAAATCGTACAGCTAGATCATGAGATTAGGGCTTCGTTCGGCGCTGCTTATTTGCTCCGGCGAGTTTGGTCAAAAACGCAATTATCATAGAATGCATGTTTGGCAAGACAGGTTATGACCGCTACCAAGAAAATAAATTAGTTTTAAGCATAAAATGCATGAATTTTTTTAGGTGAGGTTGAGCGTTCACAAACGGACCACCGTGTTCACGACCGCCGCCACCATGCCAAACGAAGCCTAGCATTGTGAAAACTGAAAACTATCATCGGGTGGGTTGCAGGTTTTTGATCATAAGGATTTATTCCCAGGTCCCTATTTATGAAATGTCATCCATGAATGAATTAACATTTTTTTTAAATTTCTTGCTCTTTTATTGAGATATCAGGTCACTAATTTCGGACCTAAAATTAATTAGATAAATTGCTCAAATAAATTCTCCAACTAAACGACAAAACATAAAACAAGGTAACCAGTATAGGTGCCTCAATAGCCATATATCCTGTTTCTGATCAAATTCTGGCAATAATTAGTTAATGCAAATGTAATAAATTGATGTGGTTAGTTTCATAGGTAAATTCCCCCCAAAACCCTGAACTTAAGGTCACCTCCAAGGGTCCTTCATTCAGCACACTGCCTCAAGAACCAATCACAAGCTCTTAATTGATATTTGTTGACTGAATGAGAAGTATTATGATGACTTACATTGTCTGGATGGGAAATATCATGATGAAGCAATTCCAGCTAACATTAGAAATCAATCAAACTCAGGTTGAACAGGCCCCACTTTCGTACCGTACGGCCAACTTGCCCGGAACCGCCTCGAGCATTGTGCCCGATCAATCTTTTCAAAGAATCTTCGTTACGGAGACAATGTTGTTATCAAAATGGCAGTTAGAAGTCGAGTTTTGCTTATTTGATAAACGATAAAAATTCTGAGGTTCTTTGCAACCTCATTTGATTCCGCAGTAGCTATCATCAATGTAGACAAACAATGTCAGGAAGTATTGTTTTTTCTCTAGGAGTCCCTTTAGAGATGTATTTTAGTGCAGCAGATGGAACAATAATTTGAAGAATTTCTGAATTTATCGAAATCGAGGTTGAACGAGGTCATGTCAGCGATGATGGTGATCCTTATCGTACTCTTTCTAATCGTTGATGCAAGACAGTGCTTGGGGAATCCCCGTGTGACCACGACAATACACTTGATCGCCCATGTCACTTGTTGACAATGTGATGCGGCAATAATATTACTAATGCCGCATACTTCTCATGCATTATCACTCGTACATGCATTTGAATTTGTTTTACTTTTTTTCATACCAGTTATTTAGTGCACTTGGTAAATAGTATTTGTAGAGCTTGAAAACATTTTTCCCTCCTGTTTTTTGTTAGAACATATAAATTTGAGACCTTGGACAAACAAAATGTCTGCTAGCATTGTTGACATGAACCTGACTGCTTTGATATATGTGTTTACCAGGAAGAGTAGCTGAATTTGACAGCCCACAGAGGCTTTTGGAGGACAAATCATCAATGTTTTTGAAGCTAGTTTCTGAATACTCAATAAGGTCAAGCAGCAAATCAGATGCTTGAGGCAGGATCCTATTTATTTAGAGGGATTAATGAAGAACTGCGGCTGCACCAAAATACGTCGAAATTGATCATCGGCAATAAAAGGTCGTCCAAAGGGATTACGAAGAACCACCGGCTCTCGGCAAAGACGGATGCGGTGGCAATTGCCTCTCAACTTCAATCGCCGAATCTGATTCTTCCGGCTTTGGGATAATCATAAGTAGAAGAGCTCATCAAGTAGGTCATAGTCGCATAGAAATCAATTTTGACATGAACTCTTTATTGAACTTCTTTTCATTTCCTTCGATTTGGTTCTTTGTTTATAGAATTTGGCTTCCAGGATGTTTTGAATAATAAGGTGTAGTCATAAAGAAGTCAGTTTCTCTCTTCTGTTTTCCCCTATTTTATATGGTGCAGACACATTTTGAGGTGGTAGTTGATACGCGAAAAGTGATTTATATGTATTACCGCAAGTGCACGTACCGAATCAAGTAATAAAGTGTGAGTAGAGATCGTTTCCTCGGAGAAGTGGTTAATTTAAAGTCAAGCTTGCAAGTACTAGTTTTACCTTTACTTTAAAGTCAAGCGGATTGATTAAATGTGAATTTATATTGAGGTCAATTAAAAGAGAACAATAACAAAAAAATTAAGTAACGTTTATTTTTAAAAAATGTTTTTATCAAGTTGAAAAGCAGTCTTGTATTTTTGATTTACTATGTGCATTGAGGTGATGAATGAAAATAATGTCTTGTAATAATATTTGAAATCTTAAACCCTAAGTTATCCTGCAACGATTTTTATAGAAGAAATTCTCATATCTCGAATCTCGGAAATCTTGATATCATATATTCCTCTAGTCATCTCTAATTTAGATAGAATGAAGGATACTGCGAAGAATTAAAATCAGAGTTGCTAGCAAAAAAATGAAATCTCTTTCTCCTCTCTAAATCGTAGTGAACTTAAGAGCACTTAAACTTCTCTTCTCTTGAATCTCGAAGCGCAGTATAAGAGTAGAAACTTTAAGTTAAAAATTCACACCATTCGTCTCTCCATTCTTGCGGTGTGATAAGATAGCCCTCAAACTAATATTATGTCACTCATCTCTCGATTCTCACAGCGCAATAGAAGATAAAAACATTACTTAAAAATTTCAATATCAAATTTAAAAGTTCCACAAAGATAAATGATCAAACAAATACAAACATAAGAGAAAGATTCACCACCAAAAATACACAGTACTCTTCATACAAGACTAGAAGAGTTTAGTTCATAACGGAGATAAAACGCCGCAAAACTAGAGGGATTTTACAGTACATGGCGTCAGAAATTCGGATCTACCCTTTCCAGTGGCTGAAACGCAGGTTCTCCCATCCAAAAACCCTAGCTGCAATCTCCTTTCTTCTTCAAAATGACAAAAGATCCTCTATTTTCTCTCCCCGTCTATTTATAAGTGTAAACGCCCCATGTGTACTCCAGAAATTTTGAAATGAAACCTCTTTTCATTTCCATAAATATCATTTTTTGAATAATTTCAGAAATTCGAATTTCAAATTCGCAGGTTTGTTGCAATAAATTTTTATTTGTTGCAATATGTTTTTTCTGTCCATTTTTCAGCAAAAACTGCTCTGAAATTAATGTAAATTTTCTGCGCGAGATGGATGCATTCGCAGCCGTTGGATGTGCTGCACTGCACGGTGCAGTACAGCACACCCCCCGCATATGGATAAGTCGAGCCCAGCCGTGCGGAAACCCATCTCAGAGTGGGCGCTTACGCTGTAGTGTGAGAGGAGGTTCAAGTGCAAAGAAAGGCCTAATCAAAGCAGCTACTCTTCCTCCTCACGATGCTACACTGCATCCACCGTTGGCCTCTCTATGGAGAATCGCTCATCTTCCTTCTCATATAAATCATGAAGCCGTCCCTAGACGCCATCAAGAAAGGTTACAAGTTTATTGAAAAAAATATATTTTTTAAAATCCAATGCGATCAGCCGCCCACACTTGACCCTATGTAGATCCGCGCTTGCCGAAAACCCGAAATTTGAAGCGGCAGAAAACCCTAACAATCACGTAATTTTGTTATCAAATGCAATGTCTAACAATCATGCGGTGCAATTAATAATTAGGAGTGCTAGCGCGGCGTCTCTAACAAATGAGTGCGAAAAACAAAAGTGTGGCGCCGCTTCACAATTTCTTTTTTTGAGCATCTTCAAGATTTGAAATGAACTTCATGAATGTCATCAGAACTGAATTTTGGAACCTCTCCTAAGATGCAAGAAAGCAAACTAGACTTCCATGAAGCACTCTGAAATTTAAGGCTCTATTTGTTTGGGCGTTTCAGTGCTCCGTTTTGGACAAACGTCGCCGGAAGGCGGGTAAACAAATGAACCTCCGGCGGCGTTTGCTCCGTTTCCACCCGCCAGCCTTGAGAAACGCCCCAAAAAGCTCTGTTTAGAGCAGTCACCTCCCCCCTCCGTTTCGAACACTCCGTTTCCACCCGCCGGATCCACCCGCCACCGCCAAAACAAATGAAGCGGCTTCATTTGTTTCGGCGGTGGCGGGTGGATCCGGCGGATGGAAACGGAGTGTTCGAAACGGAGAGGGAAGGTCGCTGCTCCAAACGGAGCTTTTTGGGGAGTTTCTCAAGGCGGGCAGGTGGAAACGGAGCAAACGCCGCCGGAGGTTCATTTGTTTACCCGCCTTCCGGCGGCGTTTGCCCAAAACGGAGCACCGAAACGCTCAAACAAATAGAGCCTAGATCTCTAACAGTGTGGGGCTCTTATGAAAGGTCCCATGAAATATATAGCCTCCTGCATGACTCCGATGTCAGGGAGATTGTAAATAGGCCCTTGCAATTCTCTGAATGTGGAGAAATTTTTAGTTGTGTTTCTCCCACCTGAAATCATGATGCTCACATGCAATACTAACAATATTTTTAGAATACAGCAATATTCTACAAAAACAATTCCACCGTAGGACAAATGCTAGGGGAACCTTTCCCAAATTTAGTGGCATCCTCATAAGCATGCAAGCTCCTAAAGTGACCCCGGCAACAAAAATAGGGGCTTGAAAGAGTTGGCCTTTGGGGTAGATAAACAAAACTAGGAACGCCCCAACTCTTACTCCCTCCCGTTGTAACCTGAAAAACCAATGCCTCTGTGAAAGACATCCAAATAGCTTTGCTACCATGAATGCCAAAATCAAAACATAGCCTTCATTTTCAAATATTTGGTTAACATACTGCACAAAAATATCATTGAGATAGGGAACATAAGAAGAAGTGATCCAGTTGAGGAATATCTTTAAGGTCCAAAGTCTTCTTATGACCAACAGAGCACAAATCATCCACCAAGAGAATGTGACAATGCTCAGAAAGCTTGCATTAGGAATATTAAACCACATTCAACAATCCTCCCTACATGCCCAGCATAGTTGAGAAACAAAGCAAGAAAAAGAGACGCAAAGGCAAACTCGGACGAAGTAGGCTCGCCTCCAAACTTCGTTAGCCAGCGGAAATAATAGGCTCACCTCCAAGCTTCATCAGTCAGCGGAGAATAGGTTGGGGGACATGCCGATAGCCGTTATTGATGGGGGAGTCACCCAGGGTAAGGAGACGGGGAGGGGCGGAACAAAACATGTTATGTTACCCTTGTTCAATGGCGTGCACATAAACATTAGTGGTGTGCCCATAACACCACTCTTACAAAATGAGGTTTTATTAATCAAATCATGATTATGATCAGATTCATAAACCATAAAGGGGGAATATAATAATGCAAATTTATCAACGTATATGCAAAGGGAGTCGAGCTTTTATTAGCAATATAAGCTTGCCTCCGTTTCGCACAACGGCGGACGCGGTAGTTATGAACCCTTCATGACAGTTTCACAGGAGCAAAAATGCGCCAAACAGAGCCGAACGTCAGACTCTGAACACAATAAAAACATTTATCAATCAAATCAAAGCATTCACAAGTACAAAGTTTGCATATAATTAAGGCTGCGTTTGGCGTGGTGGTGGCGGACATGAACACGGGGTTAAATTGTCATTTGTTAACGCCCACCTAAGAAACGTCATTCACTTTTACGTTCAAACGAATGATGTTTGTTCGGTGATCCTCAACGAATGACGTTTTAACTCATGCGTTTACGACCGGCGCCGCCATGCCAAACGGAACCTAAGTGTGACTTCGACATCAAATGGAATGGTACTCATGTAATATTAGGAAAATCAAAGAGAGGGTCAATATCTACAACTTTCAGATATAAAATGACCATAATTTCAATTTCAGGAAAATTTTGTAAAAAACACTTTTCCAAAATTGGAGACAAAAGCAATAATAACAATCGCTTGAAACTAATCAAAAGAGATGTGACATAGTTCTCGTTTTATGAATATATGTTGCAACAGCAGTTGAGAAAGTCAGTTGGAAAATTAAGAACATTCGAAAACGGTGGGAAAAATGCGACATTCAAAATGAAGATAACAACAAAATTTATCGCGCATTACTTGAGCTAATAAATAACAAACAAAACCTAACAAGAGGTTGGGAATCAGGCGGCGGCACCCTTGCCCTTCTTCCTCTGGGTCTTCTTCAGATAGAACTCCAGCTCCTTGCCTTCCAGAATGTAACTGCAGAAGACATTAAGCAGATTGGTGAATCATTAAGCTGAAAGAAATGGTGCACATGAGATTTTCTGAGAATTTTGAAGGGTAGTTACCCATCAGCTCGGCCACATTGGCCAGGGCGGGAGGAGATTGAGGCAAGCAGACGTCCGCCGCCGAACTGCTCCTCGATATGGGGATCAAGCTTTCGTCCCTCCTGCCTCTTCTCAAGCTTCCTTTTCAGGTGGTCGCTCTTCTTCACCTCTTCTGGCACAACTTCGCCCTCTTGTTCCTATAAAGAACAAGCAAACCAATGGGGGTGGTGAGGGGCTGAGAGCAAAAAATTGATTGTCAGATTGGAAGAAAAAGTCTATGAAAAACAGGATAAACAAAAAAAAGTAATACTTGTCTGCTAAAACAACTAGGAACTACTCAGTCGAAGTAACATTGTAACACTCTTATATTCTAATAGGACAAAGACCACCTGCTCGCTATCATCCTCACTAAAGCTCTGGTTGGCAAGGCGTTTTTGCTCCTATAAATTTTGTTAGAAATCACGGTGGGTCCCATTTGAGGGGGGCACGTGACATCCAGATCTGTGGCCGACTGCAGTCGAATGACAGAGCATCCTCAACCAAATCACCCAGGATGAATTTAACCAAGGTAGGTTGTTGAGGCCCGGGATAGAACCCGGGACCTCCTTTATCAGACAACTATCTCAAGTCCTGATACCCAACTGAGCTGAACAAAAACACCCATCATAGAATATATGTTTGGCATGACAACGGTTGTGACCGCCACCAAGAAAAAAAAATTAGTTTTAAACATAAAAGTAGATGAATTTCCTTAGGCAAGGTAAGGCGTTCAAGAACAACAGTTCATAACCACCGCTTTCACGGGCGCCACCGTTGCACGGTGATTATGAACCATCATTCATGAATGTCCGATGTCACCTAAGGAAATACATTCACTTTTAGGTCAAACAGAGCTACCATTTCATGTCCAAACTCACCATAGCAACAACGTCGTGCCAAACAGAGCTTCCATTTTAATAGATATGCATGCCTGATTATTTTCCCATATGTGAGAAGCATTTCAAAAAATCACTGTTAAATAATTAGTATGCTGTTTACTTGAGATAAAAAATGTAGCAACAAAAATAGGGTTCATTGGTTGCTTATAGATGTCTCGGTAAATAGTGATTCTATTCACTCATTGTACAAGTGAAATGAAAATCATTTTCAAGAGAGTTTCGGTCAAAAAAAATCTATACAAATTAATTGTTACGATCCAACTACATTCAAATAAATAGTAGATTTGCAAACTTCAGTATTTTAGTCTTCATGAAATAAATTTAAGAATAAACATGAGTTACTCGTACTTGAACTCAACACCATGAAGGTAAATGTGAGAAATGAAATGTCAATTACAGCAGCTTGAAAGTGAACTTCATTATTACTTAACATATATTATAGAATAGAGAATAAATTAAAGAATGTATATTAAGATAATTGAAGAAAATTCTAGAATAATGAATTAAAATTACTATTTTTATAAAAGAAATATACACTAAACAGTAAACACTGTTTTATGGGTCTCACACGGTTGGTAACCTAGCAATTATATTATTATGAGTATTTAAGTATCAAGTAAAGTTATATAAGCCGAATCAAGTTTAGTCATAATTACGGGTTATTAGAGTCTTAGTGTTTTAATGTTCTCACGTCTCTTTATATTTGGTATTTATGCACATGCCATTTGAATCTTACATAAGGGAAGTCGGGGGAACCTTGGGTCATGTACTTGGTATAAAAGAATTAAATAAATTTTTCTCTCTAACTCCTCTCCTCTCTCTAGTCTTCTCTTCTCTTCCTCTAGTTTCTCTTCTCTTGTTCCCTATTTTAGGGTCAGCCCTTGTATCTCCCCTTCTCGGCTATCTCCTCCGTTATCTCCGACAAACCTCCTAAATAAGCAGATAACACACCGATACAATACAAATATCAAATATCATCAAAAACTTCATTTTTCAGTACCATTATGTCGATCAAGATAAGCAATCAATCTGGAGACAATAAGAGTTTGGCAAGTTAAACTAACATCATTGAACAAAGATATAGCTAACCAAAAATAAATATATTTCAATAGGGAAAGAAACACAAAACAGTAAGAGAAAGTTCCATAAAAAGCATGCACAAGTCTATGAATTGCTTCGTATGTTTAATGCTTTTACGGGGTAGACTATTTTGGAGGTCTAATAATGATTATTTGTTTAATGTGTGAGTTTATGCTTATAAAGCAGTATGTCCATGAATCAATGTGAAAAGACAGATAACAGTTAGGGGGTCTATCTTGTATTTGAAATTAATCTCGATTGTTAATGTATTCATTTTCTTCGTGCATTCTCTCATGTACTCGTACTCATACCCTTTCCCTCGCTACCTAACAATTGGTCCAACCTGCCCTCCCATGTCGTCTCCTTCTGGCACAAGATACCAAACAACACAATTGTTGTGAGCCGCCATGAGCCACTACATCATTAAGATAGGTAAAACCATCTTTTTCCACTACTTGTGATTATATGGATGGTCCCTCAATTGTTAATGTATCATTCTTCTTGGTACAATTTCATATATACTTCCCACTGTCATTGCTAAAGTTGGTGTCCTTCCAAATTTTATGGTGGACGGCAAGTGACGTGTGATGTCGAATGAATAACACGTTTTGTTGATGTGTCATACCATGTATGGCTAAGTTGAGTTGAAGTCAAGTACCGGCGCAATTGTCACGATTGGCCAAGATGGTGAGCAAAGGTGTACTTTTGCGGCATGGGTGCAGTCACTCGGGGCAACAGCCCTTCACTCCTTCCTCTTCCAGGTCCTCCTCCCGTCTTCTTCCTACCCTTCAATATAGAGAAGCAGGCTTCATCCGACGAAAAAAATAAGGCCATTTTTTGTGTGACATGCTCGTCCACAGAAAAAATAGGGTCTTTTTCATGTGTCACGGTCGTCCACACTAAAAAATAAAGCTCTTTTTGTGTGACATGGCCGTTACGTACAAATTATATAGTTTTCAAAGGGCAGTCGTATAATTCCAAACATATCTCTAATGAAAATTTTCAGCATATAATATCTTTTTCTTAGCGGGGATGCAAAAATAACCCGCTACTTTAGGACTTCAATCCCAAAAAACTAACCATAAAATGTTTTCGCTATAAAGCGTTTGCCTACCATTATATGAAGAAAAAACAGGGGTGGGCCAGTATGCGGAGGCACACCCGGGTAAGTACAGGTGCCCTACCGCCGCTCGCTTCACCTCTTTCCCCCTTCTGCTCGAGTGCCCCGACTCCAAGTGCCCTAAATCTAATCCCCTCCACTCGATGGCGCGACGGCTTGACGACTGAGGAGTGACGACGCAGTCGCGCCTCTTTTTCCTTTCCGATGCGTTCCCTAAGCTTCTCGACGACTACGCGACGAGCAAATCGTGGACACCGTGTCTGGACTGGTACTCTGGCAGAGTGTCCCAACGACCATTTCTACTATTTTTCGCAAGGTTTTATACTTTCATTTCAAGTATTCTACATCTAAACTTTATACTCCTGGAAGAGTCATCCCCTCAAATCCAAATCGCTCATCAGGGCTTCACAGTTATGTTGCCTTATCCTATTTAATGATGTTCAAAAAATTTAGCTGGAAGGGAATGATTTAAAGTTTAAGCTTAAAAATTTTAGGCCTTTTTCTTTCAAGTGTTTGAGTTTTTAAGTCTACAGCATTATTAGAACATTTATTTTTCAAATTTTCCAGCTATTTTGATGTTTGAATAAGATTTGCTCTCATCTTATATAGTCATAGTATTTCATTAACATCATTTTGGTTCTTTTGGTTCTTGTGATATCTTCAAGATGCCGTTATTTGATTGTTAGCATCATTGCTAGGTGATAATACAGAATAACATACTGGAATTACTAGCCATTTTAGATGACTGCACTATCTCTACATACAATATAGCTGAACCCAGCATATGTATATTTTGATCAAATTGAGAGAATAAGTTTTCATGTTTTGCCCTTTTGATTATAACAGAAGTTACAGAACTGAATTGTTGAATTGAGCATCTTATTCATCTTGTTGAATAAACAACTGGATTGCTGGAAAACACAGAGCACTGATCAAACCAAGAAATGAAGAAATGAGAATGGACATTGATGGCATGTCAAATGAGGTAACTTCAAATTCTTCCAACTTGATTTCTTGCATTTATAATTTCTACATTACTTTTAACATTTTATGTGAACTTGAATTCTAGATTATTCATAACTTGGATATGGAGAAATTAACCATAATTAAAAGGAAGTCAGAAAGATTTCTTAACCATACATAAAAACTCGACAGATTAAACAAAACATTTTGGAAGGAGAATGCGTGCTACATTACTAAAAGTAGTATAGCAATTAGGAAAGTAAACTTCGATGTTATTAATTGCAGAATAAAAAAGTTTCAGTCTTTCTGAGGATTGCATAGCCCCTAATTCATGAAATTTGTACTTTAAAGTGAAAACTTCCATGTTATTTCCAACATATTCTAGGCTCGTAGAGTAGGATTTCATAGCCCCCAATTCATGTAATCTGTGATTTAAAGTTTGTCTAACAAAATTATTATTTATATTTACATTTTAATTGGTGTCCGGGTTGAGCAAAAATCCTAGTTCCGCCATTGGAAATAGACAATATGAAATCTTAAAATATTAAAGGATTTCAGAAACCATTGCTGTAACCAACAAAAATCAAAGTAATCTTCCAACTTCCACCAAAACATCTCTGAATCAAACAAAAAAATGCTTAATAACTGGACACCCAAAAACATACATTTCCAATAACTGAATTCAACTGAAACAAAAAACATGATAAACGAGAAGCTACCTCAGGTGCATCCTTTTTGGCAGCAGCAGGGGCCTTCTTCTTCTTCCCGAGCTCAACTCCATAGTGCTGGAGATACCACTGCCTGAAAGGGGCGGCATCAACCTGTATGATAGCGCTTTTCACGAGAGTCTGCGTCCTCACAAGTTCGTTATTCGACGCATTGTAAACTACGTCGAGGATTCTAGTCTTGCGGGTGATAGCTTCGCTTCCCCAAGAGTAGTTTCCTGTATCTAAACGAAGAGCTCTCCATTTAACATTTCCTCCGCGAACCCTAACCCTCCTCACCGTCTTATTGCTGGAAAGCTTGGTGTTCGCCGGCTGTCGGCCGAGCTCATACCTTTAAACAGATTAAAAGACAACCGGATTGAAGCAAGATCTACATAGAATTGGGATTGAAGAGTTTGGATTGAATGCCCGAAGGATAAGTGAAGGTTGATTACTTCCTCTTTTTTCTCCAAGCCTTCTTCTTGCCGCCTGTGGCGCGCCTCTTGTGCAGAGAATCTCGTGAGATACCTGTATGAAGAAGATGATGAATGAAACAAAATCAGCGAGATAAATTTGCAAAAAAAGTTGTATACCCATTGTTTGATGCAGATTAGTGGCATCTTCTAACTCATTTTTATTAGGCGATTGTTAATTTCTTTATTCGATTGTTAACCGCAACCCGTTATTGGTAGCCGATCTTGCCCTCGCGCTCTCTCCCAGAAAGGTGTCTCCGAAAGTATGCCCGGGCTTTGACGAGATTAAGACTAATATTGCGAAACGTATTTCGAAAAGGATCTAGGTTTGGTTATGAATGATTTATACAAGGATTTATACAAGAAGCTATTACATGCACATCTCTTTTCATTATGTACACCATAAAATTTATTTGCAGATCAAAATATTAATTAAACAATATAAATTTTATTTGCAAGTAAAATTGTTAAATAAACATCAAAATAAAATTTGAGTTTTTTACTTCATATACAAAAGGTTTCTTCTCTTTTATATTTCAAAACAATAAAAAACAAACAAAATATAAAAACCTAAATCTTTAATCATTTTCCACCGATATAACTAAAAATTTGTACGGTCCATTTTTAAGTTCATGTCGACATACGGGAACAAGATTTTCAGAACCGGACCGGACATTGAACCGGAAGAAGCAGAGGTTCAAGGTTGAACCGGTTGAACCGGGGTTGAACCGGATCCAACTACATATGAGCTACTGTGATAAGATCATAAATCATAATAATGAACAACCAAAAATATTAAAAATAAGTGACAAGGTACTTGTTTCAAACATTAAGTCAACAAAAACAAATAGTCAAATATTGTCCAAAATTAATATTGTGCATCATAATATATTATCAAAAATCAAAATCAAGTCTATCAAATGATTCCGCCCCAAATTCTTCAAGATCAACATGCTCCAGAATATTATCTCCACATTCTTCATCTGCATAATTATATTTTTTTAAACATCAATTATTTCACATACAAGTGGGCTTATATATAAATATGTTGAACATATATATTTAATTATTTATTACCATTTGTTTGTTCACTTTGTTGATTACTAGCTTGAACGTCTCCCACAATTGGCATTGCATTTTCCGCATAGACTTCATTCTCAATTTCATTATAGTTAAGCTCTGGAGTAGGCTCTTCCTCAACTACCCAAAAATCCACAGAATCAATACTCGTGTAATCAAGAGGATCATAATTTCTCTTCTTAAAATAAGTCCTACAATAAATTACAATGCATATTGCATAAGACAAAATTTTACATTTAATATTTGATAACATAAAACAATAAAATTCGCATGCATTTTCATACCTATTCCTCATATTAAGGTTGTAGCGAACATACACAAGATCATTTAGTCTTTGATGCTCGAGGTGATTTCTTCGAGTTGTATGAATTTGTTCAAAAACACTCCAATTCCTTTCGCAACCAGAGGAAGATGAAGTTTGACTAAGTATACGAATAGCCAATTTTTGTAATTGTGGAGCACTAGAACCGAACATCCTCCACCATTCATCTAAGAAATAAAAATAAAAGGTTAAAAGCAATAGTAAAGTTAAAACTTAAAAGTTAATAATCAAATTAACTTTATGTTGTACTAACCAGGTTGCATTTCTTTTGCCATTTTGATTGCGATTGGCTTCCCAAAGCTCTCAAGTTGATCACGATAAAGTCTAACCTCATTCATTGCAACTGATGATTTATTACAAATGTCTTTATTACCAATAATTTCAATTAAACCCTGCACAACTTCGGGTTTATTAGAGTGGTTGACTTGATCATATTGGAATGAAGGGTTCAAAAAATAAGCTGCAGAATGAAGTCTTTGACGAAGCTGCCGATCCCACCTATCTTTGATAATAAGTGATATGGCTTACACAATCTCTTTATATTTTTGAAAATCAGCTTAATTCCCTTTCTTGCTCGATACATTCCATCATAGACATAATCAAGCGACGGCTTCTCATCAGAATCAACAATGCGCAATAATCTTATTAGCGGACCTGCAACTTTTGTCATCGCCAAACACATGTTCCAAAAGTGATTATCTAAAATAATTCTTACAGCATCCTGACCTTTGTTTGTTTTAGAAAGTTTTGAATCAGTATAATGTTTACTTGTTACCAAAGCTTGCAAATCATGTTTGTGTTCAAAGACACTTTTCAATGTAATAAATGTTGTGGCAAATCGTGTTGCCCCCGGACGAACGATCTCTCTCCATCCTTCTCTTTTCCTCAACCAAGCCAAGAGAAATATATGATTGTAGATAAATACTGTAATCTTTGAAGCATTTCTTGTAATATCCACCATGTGACTAAGATTTCCAATATCCTTTAAAATCAAATTTATACAATGAGCTGCACATGGTGACCAATAAATATTGCCATACCTTTCATGTAAGAGCTCACCCGCCTTTTTATAGTTCGCTGCATTATCAGTAACAAGTTGAACCACACTAGTTGGACCAATCCATTCAACAACTTCTGAAAATAAATTGCATAGAGTTGTTGCATCCTTTGTGATATCAGAAGCATCAAATGATTTATAAAAAGAGATTCCACGATGAGAATAAACTAAGAAATTAATCAATGTTCTACTTCTTCTATCAGTCCAACCATCTGCCATCAATGTACATCCACTTACGCTCCAATGCTCTCTATATGAATCTATAAGAAGTCGACATTCTTCTTTGCAGTCTCTAAGCAAATTGATTCTCATTATATGATAGGAAGGCAACTTATAGCCAGGTCCAATAGAGGCAATAACATCAATAGCTTTTTGTGCAAATGCTGAATTCAAAGCATTTATAGGGATGCAACTGTCAAAGAACCATCTTGCTACTGTCATATCAGCACGATGTACCACTTCTTTTGATGCCAAGACACTTTTCAGGGATGGTTGTGATCTTGTGGATGTTCGAGGAGCAAAATAATTTTCAACTTGATCTATTTTTCTTTTTCCTTTATCTTGTACAATAGAGTTTTGAGACTTAGCAATAGAAGTTCTTTCATCATTCACATGATCTCCATATGGATTTACGCTATCTAAAGATTCTTGTGCGTCTTGTTTTTTGTTAGTAATCACTTTCAAATTCTCTTGCATCTGATTTTGAATATCATGTAAAACTTTTTTGCAGGCACCGATATTTCCTTTTACACCAGCTAGATGTTGCTTCATTCTATTAATTCCTCCACCCTTATAAACCACTCCACAGTGTAAACACTTATAGTGTTTTTTACCATCCTAACTCTGAAGAAGGCTAAAATGATTCCAACCAGGATCATTTTTTTCACGCACGGCTTGTGAAGATACGTTGGGAGGCACAGAAGGAGTATCCATTTTCTGATATAATCAAATTAAAAACAATATTTCAAAGCATAAGAATAATAATTAACAACATTGAATATTCAAGAACAAAGCAGTCTAACACATGTAGTAGTCTAGCACATTTAGTAACAAATAATGAATAATTTCGGTTAAGTTTTACCTAAACCTTAAGCCTCTGGGAAGACAAATGGAGTGGACAGTGATCTCAATCCTGCATGCAAGGTCTCAAGTTTTCATAGCATTGCGAACACGGATGGAGCACCCATATTCCAGACTATCAAAGTTAAACAATTATTGATCATCATTCAACCTTTCATTTTGCCCATAACAAGAAGTGGCGATAACAACAAGAGGAAAAGAAATTTTCAACCAGACTATCAAAGCTTAATGTTTTACTTTTATGCATCTCCTTCAAAGCTAGTCTCACTTCTCTTTTTAGACAACATGCATATATTTTGTAAATGATTCTAAGTGACTAAGTCTATAATATATTTTGTTAGTTTGTTCGTTAGGAATTAGGATCCTCCAATATATTTTCAATTGGGATTCACCGGGAAGGTTTTAGTCTTGACAATCCTTCATCTCAACATCATTCAAGCGAACATTCACCCTCCACTGATATCACGATAATAATAACACAAATTTTTTCAATCTTCCCCCAAAATTTTAACTTGTGTTGTTGTGCACTTGTGCCAACCATTTGAAGATCGTTGTATAACCTACCACCGGTCCACCAACAATTCCAATCTCATAAAAATGATAAAATACAAATGGAAATTGCTGTATAAAATAATGGAACATCAAAAATAGCGATAGAAGTCATAGAACTCATAGAAGATGAAGATTCAAGAAGGAAAAGAAAATAAAAAAAGATGTTCGATTTTGAAGGGAAAAAAAAATTCCCCTAACCCGATTAGGTAGACAGCATCCTGATGAAGAAAAAAACTAAAAAAGCCATATCAATCCGTGATCAAGAGGAAGCACCTGCGATCGAAGGAAGATGAACCTTGCGCTCGGCCGCTCCTGCTCTTCCACTTCGACGCTCGCCTGCTCTTCCACTTCGCCGCTCCCGCTCTTGCAGGTGATGGAAATGAAATGTCGAGGTTGAAACCCTTGAATGCATAGAAAAAGTCTTGCCCTAATTTCTACCCGAAGTAAAATCTGAGCATTCAATTTGATCTTAACGGACAAAATTAGACTCCCCCGGTTATGAATAACCGGCACCGATTTGCGGTCCACAGGTCTGACCGGGCGGTTCCACGGTTATTTGGCGGTTCCCAGTGGGAACGGTTTTGGAGCCTGACCCAGACCGGCCAGGGGAACGGTCAGCGGTTCGACCGGTCCGACCGGCCGGTCCGGTCCGGTTCTCAAAACCATGCGCGGGAACATAAAGATATGAATATTAGTTGTGTTAAATAAATAAAATATTTGCAAGCTATTTAAAATTAAATATTAGTACATGCAGGGACGAAAGTAAGTAAAGACACGCCCGGGCACGTGCCCGGGCGTGATTTCTGAATTTGTTTTGCTACCTAGCTCTATCCCTAGGCAGAAAACTAAGTTTGAGTGGAAAAGGCTAGTCATAATCCTGTCTATTAGCCTTTCTGCTTTCTTCTTTAGCTATCAGTCTCATCCTTCAAAACCTGTCATGATTGTCAATCAGCAGGCTTGAATTAACGTTTGAATTGATTTTTTTTATTTCCTATTCGATACGAGATGCCTCCCCGTCCTGACCCTCCCTCACTGTGCCCGCTGGGGCATCACTCTTGCTTCTCCTCTTCGTTTTCTCAGCCGCAAATCTCTTACAGTTGCTTCTCCGCTTCCATGCTCTTCAACTTCTTCGCCGCTCTTAACCACCCACTATTATGACATTCACATCTTCACTTCATGTTGCTTCTGATATCTGCTTAAGAATGCTGCTTCCGATTGTTGCTTTCGCTCGTTGCTTTGACTCGTTGATGGTGCAAACGAGCGACATATCACTACTTCGAGGGACACAGATTCTCTGCTTCATTTCCCCTCTCTCGTAGGTTCTGCAGGTGGGCTCTTCAACCTTCTTCCTATTACAATGCCATAAAAATAATGTCTAAATCTGATTTCATTTTTTCAGTCATAATAGTGATCCCGGATTGATTTAGGCATTTAGCATTTGTTTTGTATGACTGTATCTGATTGTGTCTTCCAACTGATGAACTGGCGGAGCTGATTATATCTTTCTTCCTAGTTCTATAATGGCAAACCATGAAGACGAGTGAAATTACTGAAATAGTTGATGAAGTTGTTTTTCATTTTGGACATAACTGAATCATGAAAGAAGTGTTTCTATCCTTTTTCTGTATCACTTTATCTGTACGTATCATTTGTTTTCAAAAAAACTTTTTCCTGGAGGAGAGTGGGTTTGCAAAATTTCGTAGAAGCATTTAGGATTGACTTTTTAGTGCAATTTAGCCTGATCTGATAGGTATTAAAGCACACAAATAAGAATGAAGATGAAAAAGAATAACATGACAATGATTTCATTTCAACATAATTTTAAGTACCCTTTACATTTGCATAAAGATTTGTTCAATGAAATGTATGTTAAAATTTTTTGTGCCCGAGCAATATTCAAATCTTAGTTCCGCCACTGAGTACATGCACGGTCATTTTGCTTGTTCAAGCTTCTTTTTGGTCGCCCCTTTAAGTGACCCGGAACCAATGGTTCTACAGTTTGACTTGTTGTAGATCCAATAACTCATGTAGTTTTCTTTTCAATTCATTTTTTTGAATAACCGATAATATATTGTATTTTGGAGTATCTCATCCAACTCTACTTGTATGTCATATGAAGCGAGACTGAAGTTGGGGCGAGGGCAGAGTTTCGGCTTTCGGGAGAAAATAGGAGTGGGGTGTGCACTTAGGTTTAATAATGGTGAGATTGTAAAAAAAATAATGATATTGTTTATTTTAAGAGTTTGTTGTGCACATAGCCAAAAGTGGTGTGCACGTAATATTTCCCTTTAATTTAAGAGTTTGGTGTGCACATAGCCAAAAATGATGTGCATGTAACTGTTAGAAATGAACAAAAAACAAGCCGAAAGTGGAGCTAAAACAAACCGGAAGAGGTTTTAACAGAAACTTTATTATCTGAAAAAGGTATCTATTACAAAGGTATGTCCTCCCTTATATAGAATGGAGGAGAGATGTGAGAATACAAATAAGAGATGTGGGACTAAAAATTTACAAGACTAAGCGGACTATACAAAACAAACCGCACAAGCCACGCGGTTAGACAGAAGGGCTAACCGCACGGCTACCATCAGAGAGAAAGAGAGACTGTCAGGGTAGACCGCCAGACCGCCCGATCTCCAAGCCGGCTGAGACAAACCGCCAGACCGCGCGGTCTTCAACCCGCCAAGACAGACCGCCAGACCGCCCGGTCACCATTTTCAACACTCCCCCTCAAGCTGGAGCATATATATCGATCATGCCCAGCTTGTCGCAGATGTGGAAAAAGGAAGCGGACACCGGCTTGGTGAAGACATCTGCCAACTCGTTGTCGGAAGTGACAAATGGAGTGCAAATCTGTTTCTTCAATATTTTTTCCCGAATAAAATGACAGTCGACTTCTATGTGTTTTGTTCTCTCATGAAAGACCGGATTTTTGGAAATGTATATCGCGGCCTTATTGTCACAGAATATAGGAAGAGGATAGTTGTAAACCTCTCCTAAGTCAAGCATGAGAGCCCGCAACCACTTCAACTTACATGTAGTCGATGTCATGCTGCGATATTCCGCCTCTGCACTAGACCTGGAAACTACAGACTGTTTCTTGCTCTTCCAACTCACAAGATTGCCTCCAACAAATGTGCAGAAACCTGATGTCGATTTGCGGTCCCCTTTGTCATCCGCATAGCTTGAATCAGAGTAAGCTGCAACCCTTAGGTGACCATTCTTCTGAAATAGGAGTCCTTTTCCTAGAGCAGCTTTAATATACTCTAATATCCTCAGAGCAGATTGTAGATGACACTCCCTCGGAGCTTGCATGAACTGGCTCACCTTGCCAACAGCATAAGAGATGTCGGGTCTGGTTACCGTGAGATATATGAGTTTGCCCACCAGACGCCGGTATCTCGTAAGATCGGAGAGAAGAGGCGAGTCATCTGTCCAAGTTTTGTCTTCTCCAGCAGCCATAGGACAACGTGCAGGTTTAGCACCAGTGAGTCCTGCCTCCTTTAAAAGATCAAGAGCACACTTCCGTTGGGAAAGGACCATGGAGTTGGGCTTTCTAGAGATTTCAATCCCCAGAAAGTATTTCGGGGAGCCCATATCCTTTGTGACCATATGTTGACGAAGGTGTTTCTTGGTCATCAATACCTCATCCTGGTCATCGTCAGTAAGAAGAATGTCATCAACATAAACCGCAAGAACAACAAGACCAGAGGCGGTTTTCCGAACAAACAAGGAGTGATCTGTTGAGCTTCTTGTAAAACCAATGGCCGCAACAATGCCACTGAACTTGTTAAATCAGGTATGAGGACTCTGCTTGAGGCCATAGATAGCCTTCTTTAGCCGGCATACCCGTGTCTCCCCCTGAGCAACATACCCAGGAGATTGCTCCATGTAAACATCTTCCTACAGATCACCATAGAGGAAGGCATTCTTAACATCGAGCTGCGAGATGGGCCAATCCCTGTTGACAGCCACAGAGAGAAGAACCCTAATAGTGTTGAGACGAGCCACTGGAGAGAAAGTGTCAAAGTAATCTACGTCATAAGTTTGGGTAAAACCCTTGGCAACCAGGCGAGCCTTATAACGATCCACACTGCCATCCGGGAGAAACTTCACCACGAAGACCCATCGACAACCAACAACATTCGTGCCGAAAGGAGGAGGAACAAGGGTCCAAGTACCCCGTTCAGTTAGAGTAGCAATCTCCTCATCCATGGCAACTTTCCAATGAGGAATAGTAAGGGCCTCCTGGTAGGAACGGGGGGTGGCAGTGGCCGAGATAGCCAGTGCAAAAGCTCGGCGAGAAGGGGTAAGACGATCGTAGGAAACAACTGCAGCAAGCGGGTGTTGGGTACATGCCCGAACCCCTTTGCGAAGAGCAATCGGGAGATCCAGATCAGCAGGTGCCTCAGTATCCGGAGTATCCGTGGTGGAGAGAGCTGGCCCGGGAGTAGAGAGAGATGGCAGCGGAGTGGAGGGAGAAAGCAGAGTAGATGGTGGAGATGATGGTGATGGGGAAGAGGGTGGAGAGGGTGGAGATGGCAGAACATCAGTGGGAGCAGAGGGAAGGGATGGGTTGGTAGGAAAAGTAGGATCAGGAGGAGGAGAGGAGGAAGCGGGAGAGAAGTAAGATGCATTGGCAAAGAAGGTGACATCCAGAGCATTGTCAAAGCAACAATAACCTTTCTGAGTGGGAGATTACCCCAGAAAGACACATTTAGTGGCACGTGGTGAGAGTTTATCACGGGTGGCAGCGGGAGAGTGCACAAAGACAGTGCAACCAAAGATGTGCAGAGGAAGAGGAAAGGGATCCTTTTCCGGATAAAGAATGGAGAATGGGGTAGCACCGTGGAGAACTGTGGAGGGAAGGCGATTGATGAGATAGCAGGAGAGGAGGACAGCATAGCCCCAATAGGAGCGAGGAACATGCATTTGAGTCATCATAGTGCGAGCGACATCAAGGAGGTGACGGTTTTTGCGTTCCGCCACCCCATTTTGTTGTGAGGTGTAGACACAGCTTGTTTGACAAATAACACCATGGTGAAGACAAAAAAAGGAGAAGTCTTGGCTAAGATATTCCTTACCATTGTCAGAACGAAGGATCTTAATAGACGTATCAAACTGAGTCTTAACCATAGAATAAAATGAGGTCCAAACAGAGAACAGCTCGGAGCGATCTTTGAGAAGATACACCCACGTACACCGAGAGAAATCATCAATGAAGGTGACAAAATAGGAACTACCCCGACCGATGGTGAGGTTAGGAGCGGGACCCCATATATCAGAGTGAACGAGGTCGAACGGATGGGAAGAGCCCCGACTTTGCGTTGGTGGGAAGGATGAGCGGTGATGTTTGTCAAGTTGACATGCATCACAGTTTAGAGGAGTATGATGAGGAGGGAGGTGCGGCAGGAGCTGGCTTAGAATTCTGGGAGGAGCATGTCCAAGACGAAGATGCCATTGGAGAAGATCTGTAGAGGAGGAGAAGGCGGATAGAGCAGAGACATTGTCGAGGAAGTAGAGGCCACCACTCTCAGTCCCGGTAGCAATCGTCCGTTGGGAGTCCGGATCCTGAAAAGCACAAGAGGTAGGGGTGAATAAGACAGAACACCATAGTTGCTTGCATAAAGAAGTAACCGATAGTAAATTGCACTTAAACTTGGGCACATAGAGGGTATCAGCCAGGCACAGAGATGGAGTGACTTGAACCATGCCCGTCCCATGGACCGGTGAGGGAGAGCCATCCGCAACAATGACCGGGGGCAATTGAGCATGTGTTTCAAGAAGAGAGAAACATTGAGGATTGTCTGTCATATGATTTGTTGTACCAGAGTCGATTAGCCATCTTCTGCGAGTAACAACGTGAGCACTACCAGAAGAGGTGACCACCGAGGCGGACAGACTGGAGGAGGGGAAAGCCATGGAAGCAAGAGAGGAGCAAACCGCGACGATAAGAACAAGCCGCGAGAAGAGGAAGAAGCCGAACGGTGAAGCGAAGAAGAGAAAAGAGCACCAAGTCGGGCGAACAGAAAACAGGTCGTGCGGCTAGGAAGGCCGCTACCAAGAAGCAAAGCAAAGGGAAAGAAGTCGCACGGCTTGAAAAAGTCGGGCGAACAGAGGAGAACAAGTCGCATGGCTAAAGATGAGGCCGGGGCGACAAGCAAGCTGGAGCGGGTAGAAGGAAACAGGTCGAGGCGACTAGTAAACAGGCCGCAACGACTAAGAGGAGCAGCGAGAAGAGAAGCAAGGAGAAACAAGCCGCACGAACGGGCAGCGGTCAAAAGAGAAGGCAAGCCGCGAAGACAGGTCGCGGGAAGACGAGAATCAAGCGGAGGGAAAGAAGTCGAGCGTGTACAACCCCGTGTCCGGCGAACGGGTCCCGCCAGGGAGGCCGAGCAGACCTCGCCCCGCGACCCGCATCCGAGCGACAAACGGGTATACGGCAGGAGGGCCGGCCCGCTCCCGCCCGTTCCAAGCGAGCGAGCCGGCGAGGCGAGCGAGCGGGACGAGCGGAGAATCACTGACCACAGCGGATGGATCTGGCGACCCGCGACCTGGCTGCCGGTCCGCCCAACAGAAGACAGGCAGGTCGCGACGGCCCGGCTCGCGCTCGCCCAGGGAGGATAGGCGAGCCACGAGAGCCAGGTCGCGCCCGCCTCCCGCGGAGGGGGATTGGAGGCGAGCTGACTCCCCGTGGGGTGCGAATAGCTACTCAGGACAGCGGAGCTTCGCTGTTGGCAGACCAGGCCGGACTGCGCATAGCCACTTAGAACAGCGGAGTTTGACTGTTGGCAACCCAACCAGGGGTTTTTTGGTATTTTCAGGTCAGTTCTTTTGGTTATTGGCAGTTCAGGTTCCAAAAAGCTATAAATAAGACCCAAGGGGTACCACAGAGGGCACGCTTTGAGTGCCTCCTTACTCTCATTCTCAAGTGCTCTCTGAGGGTACCTTAGCTCGGTTTTTGGCTAAGGAGGGGAAGCGCTCAGAGATCTTCCGGGTTTGTGGTGGGACCTCCCTGCCGAGCCCTTGGGTCTGTTCTTTCTTGTCTCTTTCGTTGTTTTTCTTGCAGGAGCAAAGTAGGCGCGAGACCACCCCTTCCCCAAGGGTCGAACTCCACAAGAGGCCGGATTCCGGTTTCAACATCTTGGTGCGGTGAGCGTGGAAAGTGGTCAGTGCGGAAAAGCTTCGGCGAGCTCAATGACGGGAGGACAAGGATCTGACAGGCAGGACTCGCCCCCCCCCCCCCCCCGCCTCTCGCAACAGTAGGGATGTTGGAGGACTTCAGGAACGAGGTGTTGGGCCTCGTCAGGATCGCGCTCGGCGCGCGGGCCGAGTACTCGACGTCGGCAGCCCAGATCGCGGCCGCCCCCTCTTTGGGCGAGGACGCCCCTGGCCGGCGAGCTGGAAAGGAAGTTGCCGAGGAAGGCTGAGGATGCGAGCTCCCGGGGGGCGAGCTTTTCCCCGGGTCGGCAAGCCGAGGTAGGTTCGGCGAGCTGGGTCCGCGAGATTCGCCGGCTCGCCCAGTGGGGGAGGCAGTCCTTTCAGCGAGCTGGTCTCCTCAGCACCAGTACCAGAAGGGTTCAGGGAGCCCGAGATGTCCTACTACACCGGGAAGGGAGACCCGGTTCAGCACGTTCAATGGTTCGAGGACGTGGTCTCCATCCGTCAGATGTCGAACGGATTCAAGTGTCGTCTCTTCGCCATCACCCTCCGCGAGAAGGCAAGGGAGTGGTTCCACCAGCTGCCGGCTAGTTCCATCTATTGCTTCGAGGACTTGCGCCGAGGGTTCATGTTGAGGTTCACTACCTCAAAGAAGAGGAAGAAGGAGTCTGAGTCCTTGTTCCACATAAAGCAGGGGTGAACGAGACGTTGGGGAGCTACGTGGACCGATTTCAGGAGGAGGTCACCCAGGTCCAGGAGATGCCGGGCCACAGTCTGATGATGGCCTTCACCCTGGGCCTGCAGCAGGGTTTCTTCCGAATGGAGCTGAAGAGAGTTCCTCCCCTCTCCTACGAAGAACTGATGGAGAGGGCGGCAAGAGAAGTCGACGGGGAGGCGTCGAATCCGGAGTTCGCAAGGAAGCTAGCCAGATGGGCCACCGAGGAAGAGAAGGAGTCGAAGGGAGGAAGAGCGCAGGAGGAGAGAAGAGGGGAGCCCAGGCAGAGGGAGCAGAGGCAGCTCCAAGGACAGCAGCCGGGGTGGGGGCGTCAGGATCCCGACCGTCGGCTGGGCTGGAGGCCAGAGTGGCAGGGGCAGGGGCCATAGAGAGGGTACTTCGGAAGGGGTCACTATCAGGGGAGGCAGGACCAGTTCCACCCACCGGCTGGAGGCAGGGTCACCGGCCCCGGCTCCCCGATCAGGAGGAGGCCATGGCCATAGCTTTGGGAGCGAGGAGGGGGATCATGAGGAGAAGGAGAAGAGAGTTCCGGGTGGAGCTGCCCTATTGCGACTTCCATCAGGAAGAGGGGCACGCAACAGCCACGTGCCCGAAATTCTTGGAGATGAGAGGGAATAGGGGGCGGCAGCAGCAGCAGGAGGAGGCGCGGCAAGAAGTGAGGATCGAGGAAGTCCTGCCTCGAGCGGAGGAGGATCGTTGCGAGGATCGGGTGGATGTCGGGACCCGAGGAGGGATCGGGGTGATCCACGGGGGAGTGGGGATCGAGGCTTCCCGCAAGGCAAGCCTCCACACCATGTACCGGCGGAGCGTCGCCTCTACATCCCAAACCCCGCCGCCGGAGGAGAGGATCACCTTCTCCAGGAGTGATATGCCAGATCACGAGGATCCGTTCTGTGATGCGCTGGTCATCAAGGCCTCCATCGAAAATTTCACCGTCTCTCGGATCCTCGTGGACAATGGGAGCTCCGTTAACGTCGTCTTCAAAAAGGCGTTTGACGCGATGAAGGTGGAGGCTAAGAGGGTGTTGGCCTCGGACGGACCCTTGTTCGGGTTCTCGGGAGAAAGGAAGGAAGTAGAGGGAGGAGTTGGCCTCCATGTCACCCTGGGGGGGCAGTCCCGAAACTGCAAGTTCGTCATTGTGGACGCCCCCAGCAGCTACAGCACCATCTTCGGGAGGCCTCTCATCAGCGCCTTCCGCTGCGTCCCCTTGTCTTTCCATCAGTGTTTGAAGTTCAACGCTGAGGGGGTCCTGGTCAGGGTCAGGGGGGACCCAAAGGTGGCGCGGGAGTGTTATGTCACTGCGGTGAACACCATCTCTTGGCAGGAGGGAGCCGAGGAGATGGGGCGGAGGATGGAGGAGGTCGAGCAGGAGGCAGGAGGGGAGGAGACAGAAGTGAAGGACCACGCAGGAGAGGCGGCAGGAGGAGATCTGGAGGAGGTGGCCGAAGTAAGGGCCGTGGGAGGAGAGATGGAGGTAGAGGTCCCCGTTCCGGAGGAAGGGGACGCCGAAGGATGGGGGGAGCGGTCCAGGCTGGAGGCGGCAGAAGAAGTGGTGGAGCTGGAGGTGCTCACCCGGGGAGGAAGGATGGAGAAGATCCGCGTCAGCGGAGGGCTGACCCCGGAGGACCAAGGCAGGATGCTGGAGTGCATCCTAGAAGAACGTGGACATCTTCGCCTGGAGCGCCGCGGAGATGCCGGGGGTTGACGCGGATGTGGCCTGCCACTGCCTCAACTTGGACCCGGGGACACGCCCCGTCCAGCAGAAAAAGAGATCCACGGACGGACAAGCTGGCGGAACCCATCAGGGAGGAGGTGGCGAAGCTTCTCAAAGCTGGCTTCGTGTCCGAAATTCAGTACCCCGGCTGGGTCTCCAACGTTGTGATGGTCAAAAAAGGAGACGGCCGCTGGCGATTGTGTATCGATTTTTCCCTTCTTAATAAAGCTTGTCCTAAGGACTGTTATCCTTTGCCTCGGATCGACGCGCTGGTTGACTCAGCCGTCGGCTTTTCTGTAATGAGTTTTTTAGATGCCTTTTCAGGTTACCATCAAATCAGGATGCACCCCCCGGACATCAAGGATGTCTCATTCATCACAGGGGACGGCTGCTACTGCTACAAGATGATGTCATTCGGGCTGAAGAACGCCGGGGCCACCTACCAAAAAATGATGGACAGGGTCTTCAAGGAGCAAAGGGGGAGGAACTTGGAGGTGTACGTGGACGACCTCATGATCAAAAGCCGGGATGTGGACTCCCACCTCCGGGACTTGGAAGAGACCTTCACCACCCTACGCAGATACAAGATGCGGCTGAATCCCCTTAAGTGTGTCTTTGGGGCTGGCCGAGGGAAGTTCCTGGGGCATCTCCTCACCCCCGCGGGGTTCGAGCCGAATCCAGACAAGGTCAAGGCTATCTTGGAGCTAGGGTCCCCGCGAAATGCAAAGGAGGTCCAACGGTTGACAGGGAAGCTAGCAGGGCTGAGTCGCTTCCTCTCTCGGGCAGGGGAGAAGTGCTCCCCCTTCTTCAAAATGCTGAGGGGAGGCCAGAGGTTCGAATGGACCAAGGAATGCGAGGAGGCGTTCCAGGCCCTCAAGGCGCAGTTGACACAGGCTCCGCTGCTCCAAGGGCCGAAGGAGGGTGAGGATTTGTTCTTATATCTCGGGGTCGGGGCAGAGGCCTTGAGCTCCATCTTGGTGCGTGAAGAAGGGAAGGGGCAGCTCCCTATTTATTACGTCAGCCGGGTCCTGAGGAAGGCCGAGCTCCGGTATCCGATCTTGGAGAAGCTTGCATTCGCACTAATCATCTCGGCTCGGAGGCTGCGACCGTATTTCCAGGCCCACTCAATCCGAGTGGTGACCGACCATCCTCTCCGCAACATCTTCGAGGGGTGGAGCATTCAGGCCGGCTGACCAAGTGGTCGGTGGAGCTGAGCGAGTTCGATGTCTCCTTCGTTCCGCGGCTCTCGATCAAAGCTCAGGCGATGGCCGACTTCCTGGCCGACTACGTGGTAGAAGTAGCGGAGGAGGAGCTCACCCGCCCGACTCCTTGGAAGGTGAGGGTGGATGGAGCCTCAGGAAGGCATTCTCTTGGAGTAGGAGTGGTTCTGGAAAGCCCTCAAGGGACTCAGATTGAGCAGACGGTGGTGGTGCATTTTCCCATTACTAACAACCAGGCCGAGTACGAAGCAGTGATAGCGGGGCTGCGCCTGGCCAGGGAGTTGGGGGTGCTGGATGTGGAGGTCCTAACCGACTCCATGGTGGTGGCTTCCCAGATCAACGGGGAGTTCGAAGCAAGGGAGCCCGCTCTGAAGTTATACTTGGCCAAAGTGAAGGGGGTCATAGGGACCTTCCAGACCTTCTCCATCTGACACGTGCCAAAGGGAGAGAATGAACAGGCCGACCAACTAGCAAAGCATGGCCCCCGGGTGGGGGGCACCATCACCGACCTGTTCCGCCCCTCCATCGAAGAAGGGGAGCTCATGGAGATCGATCAGCAGCCTTCGTGGATGGATCCAGTAGTAGTTTTCCTCTCCACGGGAGAATATCCGGAGGGGGTAGACAGGAAGAAGCTGAGGCACAAGTCCGCTTACTACCTCCTTAAGGACGGGCAGCTATACAGGAAGACCCTCTCCGGGATGCTGGCTCGCTGCGTAGCCGAGGATGAGGCGCAGAGGATCTTGGAGGAAGTCCACTCCGGGGAGTGCGGGAGTCATTCCGGGAGTCGGACCCTGGAGGGAAGGATAGTCAGGCAAGGGTATTTCTGGCCCACCCTGGGCCGAGACGCCACGGAGTTTGCACGGAGATGTCATAAGTGCCAGCTGTTCGCCCCCCTCCAGCTGCAGCCGGCCCAACAGCTCAAGAGTATCACGGCCCCCTGGCCCTTTGCAATCTGGGGAATGGATTTGGTTGGACCGTTCCCCCAGGCCAGCGGTCAGAGAAGGTTCCTCCTGGTGATGATCGACTACTTCTCGAAGTGGATGGAGGTGAAGGCGTTGGCCAAGGTGACCTCCCAAGTAATCAGGAACTTCGTTTGGGGGGAGATCATCTGTCGTCATGGGCTGCCCCAGGCCATCGTCACCGACAACAGACCCCGGTTCGCCAGTGCCGAGTTCACCAGCTTCTGCGAGCAGCTTGGAATCGACCTCAGGTTCGCCTCGGTACACCACCCCAGGAGCAACGGGCAGGTGGAGGCCGCGAACAAGATCATCGTCAATCTCCTCAAGAAAAAGGTGGAAAACTTGAGGGGGAGCTGGGTGGAGCAGCTCCCCGCAGTTCTTTGGGCCCTAAGAACCACCCCTAACACGGCCACGGGGGAGACCCCCTTTAAGCTCTCCCATGGGTGCGAGGCGGTGCTCCCCATAGAATTTGAAGTCCAAACGCCGCGAGTCGGGGCGGCTAGAGAGGGCCGAGAGGAATGGCGAGTCGAGAACGAGGAGGAGCTGAGACTCTCCCTTGACATGGTGGAAGAGTTGAGGGACCTTTCAGCCATCTGACAGGAGGAGGTCAAAAGGAGGATGGCAAAATACTTTGACAAGCATGTCAGGGTCAAGCAGTTCGCAGAAGAGGACCTGGTGCTGAAGAAGGTGGACGCGGCAGGGAGGTCAGCGTCCGTGGGAAAGCTCAACCCCAGCTGGGAGGGGCCATTCATTGTGAAGGAAGCTTTGAAGTCAGGGGGCTATCGGCTCCAAAATGTAGAGGGCGAGACCCTGAGTCTCACCTGGAGTGGAGACGACCTGAAGAGGTTTTTTCCCTAAGCACCTGTAAGCAACACGATTTGTTATAATGAATTCCTTTTTCTCCCCCCCCCCCCCCAGAATTGCCATATCCAGCTTGCACAAAGAATTGGAATGGGTTTGGACCCCGAGAAGATCCCGATGCCAGGCTCCCACCTAGCTGGCAGGGCCGGAAGTCACTCGGTGTCATCCCTAGCCTCGAGAAGATCCCGCTGCCAGGCTCTCACCTAGCTGGCAGGGCCGGAAGTCACTCGATGGAATGTGTTTGGACCCCGAGAAGATCCCGCTGCCAGGCTCCCACCTAGCTGGCAGGGCCGGAAGTCACTCGGTGTCATCCCTAGCCTCGAGAAGATCCCGCTGCCAGGCTCTCACCTAGCTGGCAGGGCCGGAAGTCACTCGATGGAATGTGTTTGGACCCCGAGAAGATCCCGCTGCCAGGCTCCCACCTAGCTGGCAGGGCCGGAAGTCACTCGGTGTCATCCCTAGCCTCGAGAAGATCCCGCTGCCAGGCTCTCACCTAGCTAGCAGGGCCGGAAGTCACTCGATGGAATGTGTTTGGACCCCGAGAAGATCCCGCTGCCAGGCTCCCACCTAGCTGGCAGGGCCGGAAGTCACTCGGTGTCATCCCTAGCCTCGAGAAGATCCCGCTGCCAGGCTCTCACCTAGCTGGCAGGGCCGGAAGTCACTCGATGGAATGAGTTTGGACCCCGAGAAGATCCCGCTGCCAGGCTCCCACCTAGCTGGCAGGGCCGGAAGTCACTCGGTGTCATCCCTAGCCTCGAGAAGATCCCTGCTGCCAGGCTCTCACCTAGCTGGCAGGGCCGGAAGTCACTCGATGGAATGAGTTTGGACCCCGAGAAGATCCCGCTGCCAGGCTCTCACCTAGCTGGCGGGGGCGGGAGTCACTCAATGGCAATAACTTGCGACCCAGAACAAATCACGCTGCCGGACTCCCACCTAGCCGGCGAGGCCGGGAACTACTCAAACGATGTTAACAACAGGTCGGAATCACAAAAGCTAATCAAAAAGGGGAGGGGTCTAACATAGCCCCCCCAGCCCCAGGAAAGGCGGCCGAGTGGAGGCGAGAACCTGGGCGAGAGTCCGCAAGAAATCAGGCAATACAGACGAGGGACGAGCCGGCTCGCCTCGCTCGGCGGGCGAGCAGCCGCCTCATCGGGGCCGGGCCGCAGGGGCAAGTCGCGTCGCACGGCAATAGCAAATGTATAAATAAGGCGGGCGAGAGAGCATTTATAAAAGCAATAATAGCTGAAAAACACGAAGTATAGGCGCAGCCCGCGCGTACATCTCAAAACAGGTAAACATAGATGATAATATACATCTAAAAAATAAATGTCAAAAGGCAGGGGAGACGCGAGATCCGGGGCGAGAAGTCCTAAATGGGCTGGAAGGCTTTGTCCCCAGGGTCCGGCACGGGGAGAAATAGCGCCGGAACCACGTCTTCCGCCGAGAGTTCCGCCGCCTCGCTCGTAAGGAGATCCGCGCGTCGCAGCATTTGCATCGTATACTTCGCGGCGCTGGCGGCGTTCTTTTGCATCAGCACTTCCAAATCGTAAGTCGGAGTGGTGCTCGAGCGGACAGACCCTGCTGTCTGGAGGAGGGACAGCGGCGGCGACCTCCAGCTCGCGTACCCGCGCCTCCAACGCCGCTTTGTCCTGACCAAGGGTGGCGATCTCGGCACCCATCCGGCTCGCCGTCGCCGCATCCTGGGAAAAGGAAGGAGAAGAATTCGTGAGCTGTATTCGCGAGAAGGGGCGGTAGTTCAGGGTGAGTACGTACCACCCCGCCCAGGTACTGCGCGAGGGTCTCCTCTGCCGCGTCGGCCCGCCTCCTCTGAAGGTTCGCGTCCTCCTGAGCGAGCTTCTGGGCCTCCTCCCTCTCGTCCGCCAGCTTCTTCAGGGAGGTGGCGTTCCGCTCCAGCTGAGTGCAGCGCCTCCCTACCATGTGAGCTAGCTCCAGGCCGCGTAGCTGGGCCCGCGCGCTTTCGTGAACCAATACTCGCGTCGCCTCTTTGTCGTAGATGGCGGCGTCTTCTCGCGAGTACAGGCCGAACGAGAAGTTGTAGGCTTCCCCGCCGATGGTGTCCTGCTCCATCCAACTCGGCAGCAAGGTCGAGATCGCGGCGCGATTCGACTCCTTGTCCCACGAAAGGAGCGGAGCGCCGAGCTCGTCCAGATATCTCTCGCCATAGCCAAAGTTGCGGTGACCCCTCGGCACCGGCTTCGCAGCAGCTTGAGACCCGTCCGGCGGCGCGGAGGTTCCCGCCGCCCGGTCCGGGGTATCGCTGGTCGAAGCAACCAGCGGGGGCGAAGGGCCCTCGGCCGGAGGGTCCACAGGGGCCTTGCCTTTCCTTTGGCTCGCGGCGGGTTGCTGACCCGCGGTCTTCGCCACTTTCGGCGGAGGGGTGGGCTGTCCGCCACCCGGCCGCTTCTTGGCCGGGACTGACGGGATGTCGCGCTGAGCGGCATCCGCAGCCTGAGCTCGGGCGAGAACCCCGGGGGGAATCCGAGCGCTCTCGTAAGGGGGGTGAAGAGGGATGTCGCGCTTCGCCTGCCAGGAAGAAGGGGTGAGGTAAAGGAAAAAAGAGGGGTAAGGCATAACAGCGGCGAGTGGCAAACCTCCCCCTGGCGGGACGGCGGCGAGGTCGTCAAGATGGCGGCGCAGGTACGCGACCTCAAAATTCTTCCCGGCAAAGAACGCGCACAAGTCGGCTTCATGGCCCCCTAGGCTGGGCGGACGGTAGCTCGGCTCGCTAAGCTGCACCGGCGAGAAGGGGACGTTGCCGAAATCCCCTTTGACGAAAAGGAACTTTTTGAGCCAATTATGACTCTTATTGACTGTCTCCCGCACCTTGAGGTGGGCGCTGGAGAAGTAGGCGGTCCCGTCCCGATTCGCCCGGAAGGAGAACAAGCTTCCGGAAAACGGCGAGGCTGAACTCCACTCGCTCCTCTCGCAGGAAGCAGGCGAACCCCACCATGACGGCTATGGAGTTCGGGGTCATCTGACCTAGGACGACCCCGAAGTATTTCAGCACCTGGCGCACCTCGGGCCACAGGGGGAGTCGCAGGCCCACCTCAAAGTGAGCTAGGGGGATGGCGAGCTCGTCCCTAGATAAGTCGTTGATCTTTTCCCCATCCCCGGGCCGTCTCGCAGAAAAGTCCGGCGGAACATGGTCGCTGAGAGCATCCAGGTACTCGCGTTCAGAGATGACGGCGTGAGGAAAATCATGCTCTGAGAAGGTCCAAGCGCACTTACTTCGTCCGTCCACGTCGCCGCCGCCTCCGCCCATTCCCATCAGATCGCCGCCGAACGTGCGAGACAGATCCGGAAGGCGAGCGCGAACCGTACTTCGCGGGAAAAAGGAAGCGAGAGGACGTTTGGAATCGGTGAGGGAATAAGAGCCGGCAAGGCCTATTTATAGGGAAAGAGAAAGGACGGGAAACTTCCCGCCGAAAGAAGGGGTGCAGATAGCAAAAATCAGCCCGACGGTTCGACTTCCCCGCGCGCGACCGCACCCCAAAGGCCGATCAGGCGCGGTCTCGCCCGGCCGCGTCCGCGGAAGACCTGAGCGGGCGAGTCTCGGCCCGCACCCGCCCGGGATTCCGCGCGAGTCGGGAGGCTCCCGTCTGGCGAGCTCCTCGGCTCGCCCTCGCCCCGATCAGCACGAGGGGAAGAGCGGATCTTTGCCTTAACCCGCCCGCAGAAAGCAAAAGCAACAGCATGATATTTTCAATAAACCTCAGCAGTAAAAAGTTAGGCCCATAGGCGGGCAAGAAAGAGTCGCAAGTGGTTACAAATACAAGATAACTTTGAAATAACAGCAACCCCGCGGTATCCCGCAAGCGGGGGGCAGAAGACTGGATCAGTACTCGACCCACTTCCACCTGTGCCGCCGCTTCGTTCCCGATCGCGGCGGCACGCGAGGGTCGTGGTAATCGCGAACCGCCACCAGTTCCCGCTGAGCCAGGCCGACTTGCTCTGTGGCGATCCTAAGATGCCCCTCGGCTCGCGTTATATGCACGCCCGGTGAAGTGACATCGTCGTCTTCCGCTGCGCGTGGAGGTCCCTCCAAGGCCGCGAGCCGGGCCGAGGTCTCGGCCTTGTCTTCATCGACCCTCTTCACGATCTCCTGCAGCAGCAGCGTGTGTTTTTGGAACAGCCGCGTCACCTGCCTCTTCATCCCCACCGCATCGGTCGGGTCGCCCAGGTAATCAGAGACACTGTCCACATCGGGCGGAGGCGAATACCCTTCGCTCGTCTCAGTTTCGGAGGAGGCCCTGTTATAGCCTACAAACGGGCGAGTCAGAAGGGGCGAACAAGGACAAAGCCAACGGTAAATATCAGCTCACCAGGGGTTGGCACGTCGCCCGCACCAACGGATGGGCGAGAGGAGCCCGGTCGACCCTGAAAGGTTTCTCCCTCGAGGGTCTCAAGAGATTTTCCCAGTCCGTGGGAAGCCGGCGGGCGGGGGGTTTCCGGAGGTGGGCGGTCCAGACCTGGGGAACTAGCGACCCTCTCAGGCGACAAGCGAGGGGGGTGATCCTCTCCCCCGTTCCCCACCTCTTCACGAGGAATCGCCTGCAAAAAAAAAGATCAGAGGTACAGCGATAATCCGCGGAAGGTCACGTACCCCAGGGACGACCTCAACACCCGCCGCCGAGCTGGAGCCCGGACAGTCACCCGCCAGAGACCGCCTAACAATCCTTCCCTTCGCCGGCCTAAAGAGAGGGTCGGGAGACCCACGTGCTAGCCAAGGGGCGGCCTCGAGGGCCTCCTCCTGAGTCTTCAGGCCCGCTGCCGCCAGGCGGGCTCGCACCTCTTCGCTGACCGGCATCGAGAAACTAAAGTCTGCTCAAAGAAAATGAAGGGACCTGGGGAGCCTCCTCCCGGGGTCAGCGGTATGTATTTATAGCCGGACGGTGGGGCCCCACCAGAAGATTCCCTGCCAGCTCACACAGTGCTCGCCGAACATGCGGGTTGGATGATTCTTTCCGAGCTTGAATCAAGCTCAAAAAGAGCGGGGATTGTGTACAACCCCGTGTCCGGCGAACGGGTCCCGCCAGGGAGGCCGAGCAGACCTCGCCCCGCGACCCGCATCCGAGCGACAAATGGGTATACGGCAGGAGGGCCGGCCCGCTCCCGCCCGTTCCAAGCGAGCGAGCCGGCGAGGCGAGCGAGCGGGACGAGCGGAGAATCACTGACCACAGCGGATGGATCTGGCGACCCGCGACCTGGCTGCCGGTCCGCCCGACAGAAGACAGGCAGGTCGCGACGGCCCGGCTCGCGCTCGCCCAGGGAGGATAGGCGAGCCACGAGAGCCAGGTCGCGCCCGCCTCCCGCGGAGGGGGATTGGAGGCGAGCTGACTCCCCGTGGGGTGCGAATAGCTACTCAGGACAGCGGAGTTTCGCTGTTGGCAGACCAGGCCGGACTACGCATAGCCACTTAGAACAACGGAGTTTGGATGTTGGCAGACCCAACCAGAGGTTTTTTGGTATTTTCAGGTCAGTTCTTTTGGTTATTGGCAGTTCAGGTTCCAAAAAGCTATAAATAAGACCAAGGGGTACCACAGAGGGCACGCTTTGAGTGCCTCCTTACTCTCATTCTCAAGTGCTCTCTGAGGGTACCTTATCTCGGTTTCTGGCTAAGGAGGGGAAGCGCTCAGAGATCTTCCGGGTTTGTGGTGTGACCTCCCTGCCGAGCCCTTGGGTCTGTTCTTTCTTGTCTCTTTCGTTGTTTTTCTTGCAGGAGCAAAGTAGGCGCGAGACCACCCCTTCCCCAAGGGTCGAACTCCACAAGAGGCCGGATTCCGGTTTCAACAGAGCGGCTAGAAGGTAGCCCGCGCGAACAGAAGAAGAAGCTGAATCAGGAGGAAAAGATCGTTCCCTCTGATACCATGTTAGAAATGAACAAAAAACAAGCCGAAAGTGGAGCTAAAACAAACTGGAAGAGGTTTTAACAGAAACTTTATTATCTGAAAAATGTATCTATTACAAAGGTATGTCCTCCCTTATATAGAATGGAGGAGAGATGAGAGAATACAAATAAGAGATGTGAGACTAAAAATTTACAGGACTAAGCGGACTATACAAAACAAACCGCACAAGCCATGCGGTTAGACAGAAGGGCTAACCGCACGGCTACCATCAGAGAGAAAGAGAGACTGCCAGGGTAGACCGCCCGATCTCCAAGCCGGCTGAGACAAACTGCCAGACCGCGCGGTCTTCAACCCGCCAAGACAGACCGCCAGACCGCCCGGTCACCATCTTCAACAGTAACACCGCCCATATTCGAGTTTTGACTGTTCATTAATAATAACGCGTGTTCATATTATTTTTGGCATTTTACATACACACACATTAATATAAAACATTAATGAATGTTTTATATAAGTGGATTGTTAAAGACAAACCAATTCTGAATATACGCAAACCATTATTAATGACAAACCATATATTTTGAAAAAAACTCTGTGCAAACCAAATTGTTAACCACAAACTAAAATTGTTAACAACAAACCAACACTACAAATTACATAAACAAATGTTTTAGACAAAAAAACCATTTCATGAGAAGTTCTGAGTTTGACAAAATAACACGTTTATAACATAGAAACATCAAATTTATGGCGTTTAATATATGATAACTGTCACATCCACTTCAACAAACACTGTAGAAATTTAAAGACTTTTAGTACCAAACAACACCTACAAAATTCATAAATCTGATTAATTTAAATTTCAGAGGTCAACCGTGAAACATGCCTGTATATAATGAAAATCTTTAGAAGTTTCTGAGTTTGATTCCAGTATCTGAAATTAGGAACAAAAAATGAAAATTTGGAAATGAAAAATTTGACAACAGTTTTTGTAATGCAAATAAAAATATGAATAACAAAAATCAACTTCATTTGTTACAACAAGTAATACACTTATGTTTCCCCTTCTTCATAAACTACAATAGGGCATAAGAGGCTAGAAATCAATCATCCAGCATCATTATCTAATTACAACATAAAAACAAAAAGCAAAAACGAAGAATGAAAAAACCAACGTGTAGAATCCATATGCAGAATCCAAAACGAAAAATTAGATTCTTAATATGCTGAAGATGAAAGAAGAAAATATGTATTAAATAATCCAGATGCAGAATCAAAACGAAAATGAAGAGAAGCGGTGGCACACCTTCAAAATCAACGAAAAAAATCTGCTGCCCGCGACGGGAGAGGCAACGAACACAATGAACCAGCATGCAGACCTTCAAAATCGTCTGACTATTGTACGTCGAACCGCTCATCAGAAGCCTCGCAACCTACCGGTGACGGGAGAGGCAGTGACAGAGAGGCCGGGAAATGCGACAAGAAAGGCGGCGAAAGGGGCAACGGGAGAGGCGACGACAGAGAGGTCGGGAGATGTATCGGGAGCGGCGATGAATTTGGTTTGTGTATATCTAAATTGGTTTGCATAGAATAAAAACCACTGGGAAAAAAGGACCTGATTTTAAGATTTTGGTTTGTGTATATCCAAATTGGGTTTGCCTTTAACAATTCCCTTTATTATAATTCTAGTTTTGACTACGGGCTACGCTCGTGCTCGATGCTCTCAGACGGCCTTCAGCCACATCATGCGGGCTTCGCCCGCCTGCGCACGGTCTTCGCCCGTGCTTGATGCTTCAGGTGGTCTTCGGCCGCATAGAAGAGGACTTCGTCCGCTTCCACGCAATCCACCATCTCGGCGCTGCAACCGCCACTCGTGGCCCCAGAGCGCGTATACAAAATCAAACAATCACATGGCTCTAGGGGCCGCGAGTGGCGGGTGCGTCGCTGAGATGGTGGATTGCGTGGAAGTGGACGAAGCCTCAAGTATGGGCGAAGCTCGTACGAAGGCGGGCGAAGCCCGCCTGAAGCGGCCGAAGGCCGTCCGAGAGCATCTAGCACGGGCGTAGCCCGTGCGAAGATGCTCGTATATATATTAGTAGAAATAAAAAGTTTCTTTATATATTAGTATAGATAAAGAAACTTTATATATATAAAGTTCTTGATGATTTGCCCGTTCTCGATGCGTCGCTGCGTGCTTCGCCCGCAATCAAGCGGACTTCGTCCGTTTGGCATTCAAGCGGGCTTCGCCCACCCCCACCCCCCGGTGTTGAGTGCACGCCTGAACAGGCCTTAAGTGCACTCAACGCATAGTCATGCGTTGAGAGTGCACTCAATGCCCCCAGCGTTGAGTGCACTCAACGCCCCTGAGATTATTTAATTAAATTATTTAAAAAAACAAAAATTAAACCCCCTGTTCCGCTTCCGCCTGCCCGGTCCCATTTCCATCCACCGTCGTCGGCGGAGCCGCCGGCGACCTGCCCGACGCCCACTGAGTGGTTCGCCGGCCTCCGGCGAACCAGCCGGTGGCTGCCCGCCGCCGGACAATACCCAGCGAGTTCGTCAGAGGCCGGCGAACCCACGGTGGGGTCTGGTGAGGCAGCCGCCACCGTCGCCGGCGGCGGGCGGAAATCCAATTTTTTTAAAAAAATGGCAGAGCTCAAGGGCAAAACCGGAAAATCCAATGTAACCTCCGTGTCTCTCATTGTAGGACCCGAACGTTTCCTTATATATTAGTATAAGATGTGTTTATTATATGAATTTAGGGCAAATATTTTAGTCATCAAATATTTCTTTAATATTATTTTCTATTACATTTGATTGTTTATTGGTCATCAAAAGATAGAGCACAATAATGATGACAAAAGATTCATATAGCCGACTTCATTATAGTGGGATAAATACACGTTGTATATTTGATTGTTTATTAATAACGTGTGTTTATGTGCAGATAAGGAATATGCGATGATGATTTTGATGATCATGATCTCAAAGTTGTAAAAGAGTGTGAACTTCAGTTTGAATGTCTATTGAATATTTTGTAATTGCATTAAATTTGATTCGAGTTGTTGGGGTCTGCTTGCGGCTCCCAGTAGATCGGAGCTCTTGAACCGTCCTAACCTGCTGAGCGTTCGAGCGTGCCAACAGTCAAATGTTCTTTAATCAAGGAGAGAATCTTGATGACGTGAAAACCTGCAATCAGGGTGAAAAACTACACGGCTGATTCGTTATCGACCTAACTTCCACTATTACAGAGTTCGTTACACAGATGTTCAGAAGAAGGTGAGGGCAACAGGCCGCTCATCATTACACGTTTATAGACGAGAGTGTTAGGGGGTGTTTGGAGCGTTACGGTCTCTTTGTGCGCTTCAAGGTTCTCCGCTCTCCTCCTATAGTCCTTCCCGTTGACAGCTTCGGGGCTCGGTGCTTCCTTTAGCATCTTGCCCACGACCGAGACTTTGTCCCAGGCTCAGAAAAGTGCTCACTTCCGGGCTACTATTTTAGTTCAAGTGAACTCCGTTCGCCTAGTGTGAGCCGCCAAAATCACTTGTTAACGGACTACCTGTAGAGAGTGAAGGGGAGTGTAGAGGGAGAGTAGATAGAGAGAGTAAAAAACGGTCAAAGTTTGTGAAGCAGAAAAAATGAGCCAAATAAAGTAAAACTGAGTCTATTTATAGATTTTGTTGTGGTCGCTCGGGTCTTTCCCCGGTCCGGAGAAATCAGACCGCCTTAGCTCGAATTCGGACCGCCTTAGCTCAAAATCAGACCGCGCGCGCAAATAGTCAAAGCAAACATCATCAAAGGACAAGGGAATTTTTTGACGTGAAAATCCGGAAAAGGGTGAAAAACCACATAGTCAGATCTGTGTCAAACCAAAATTCACTAGCTTCCTGGAGTTTTACAAAGGTTGATTTGATCTCAAAGGGCGATGGGTCGCTACTCCGCTACAAGTGCAAAATACAAAAAATGAGGAAAAACGACTATGTCCTCGGAGCCTCGATAGAAGCCCTTCGGCCTTGGAATGTTGCTGAACTCACAGAATCTTGGTGGGAGCGTTCTGGCTGGAAATTCTCTAAATCCACGAAGCTGCTGGAGGGATCACTCTCGTTGAAGCGGAGCCTTAATGGGAGCGCTCTCGTGGAGGCGATTGACATGACTTTAAGCTTCTTGAAATCATAACACAAGGAGAGAAGCAGAGAGAATTCCTGAGCAGAGAATCGGTCTAAGTCCACAACCTCGCCGGAAAACCTTAAAGCTCTCTTTTGCCAATGGAGAAGCTTGTCTTCAAATGAAGTTTTTGGGGTCTATTTATAGTTTTCTGGAGGGTTATGGTGATAATTGCGCTAGGGAGTTATTTGTACTGGCGAATGACGTCGCTTCATTTCGATCACCTGGATCACCAAATTTAGCGAAATAACGGAGGTGCCCCCCTGGGAAATTCGGGTTGCTCGGACAGGGTGCCTAGAGACAGCGGCGGCCAGAGGTGGTCGGCGACGGTGGAGGCGACCGGAGAAGGCGGGGGTTGTCAGCGCGCGGGCGGCGTGACGCGCGCGCGGGAGGCCTGACACGGCCATCCGCGGTGTGCAGCCATGAGTTCGCCTAAGTGTTCACCACCAGAGTTGCTTGCCAGTAGGCTACCTGTAGATAGAAGAGTGTAGAAAGAGTAAAAAACGATTGGAGTTAGTGAACCAGTAAAAAAGGATCCAAATAGAGTAAAACCAAGTCTATTTATATATTTCAAGAGGGGTGATCCCACAATTTTGCCTAATAACTACCGAACTAACCAATGAAAGCGCTAGGATTCAAGCACACAGATCGTCATTTTTGGAAAATAGCGATCCCACCCGGGTCCTACAAGAGCAATGTTAGAAGCAGTCATAACATTTAATAGTTGTGGAAAATAGGGAAATGGTTCGTGCACGAGTACATGCTCGCTACTTCATAGGGTTAGTTGTTGTTTTTTCAAGATAACATAAAAAATGGTTTGGCGATTCTGAGAAGAAGAAATATAGTGGGGCATGGGTGCCCTATTTTGGTCATGGGGTTTCTTCTTCTAGGGCCCACCTGGCGCGTTTGCTCTGACCCTAATTATATATAGAGCCACTCCTTGTCAGGGGCGCATCTACAGGGGCAAATTTAAAGGGGGGCCAAAGGGACACTAGCACCCCTTTTTATGCACATCTATGAGATGTTATATTTATAAATCAGAATTATGAATTGGTAGGGCAAAATTAAAAAATTGTGCACCCCAAAATTTTAATCAGCGGATGTCTAAAGTCCACTATAGACATTTTATTAGTGTCGGGTCATGATGTTTAAAGTCCACTATAAACTGTTAGAGATGGAGCTTGACTATGTTGGATGTACTGGACACTCGACACGATTTTGTCAGTCGAGCTCGACGCTGAGCTCGCTGGGGGGTTGCAGTGGGGCAGCGCGCGCCCCCTACTCGAGGGTTCGGGGGCGAAGCCCCCGGCCGAAATTTTTGTCCACTATACTAAAATAGACAGCGGTTTATATATATAATGCGGTCTAAAACCGCTGTCTATTCGAGTGTAGACACCGGTTTATATATAAACCGTTGTATATTCTACCCTGAAGAATAGACAACGGTTTATATATAATCCGCTGTCTATAGAGTATAGACAGCGGATTATATCAGGCATTTTCATTTTCTATATTATGTTATTAATTTTTTTTTTGTGCACCCCCTTTTCTAAATTTCTGGATTCGTCACTGCGCATCTACTGCAGGTAGCACGTCCAGGCTATCTTTTGGTTTCCTTTCTCGACTCCAAGTCTTGCAGGCGTGGTGAACTTTATAGTGAGTTGAGGAATCAACGGAACTGCCCCAAATGCAGTCTGGAGGGGGCGGCCAAAAATCGTGTTGTATGGCGACTCTGTTTCCACAGCCACAAACAGGATCTAGTGAGTTGCTTGCTTCAGGAATTCCCCTATGGTGACCGGGAGGGTAATTGTTCCTTCAACAGGTACCGATCCTCCTTTGAAATTATAGATCGGGACTGTCGCTGGCAGGAGTTTCTCCTTGGGGATGTGCATCCCTCGAAGAGCGAGCATGAACAATATGTTGACTAAACTTCCATTATCTATCAGTATTTGTTTGACACAGAAGCTTGGATCACCAATCTCGATAGTTATAACCAGCGGGTCCTGGTGCGGTATCAACAACCCCTCAAGATTCTCGTCCCCAAAGCTGATCTTCTCCTTTGTTGATGTTCTCTGTCCCGGCTCATTCTATGCGATCGAATTTACAGTGGTGAATGGTGACCCGGCTCTCAACTGTTCCCACGACTTGTCTGCCCCTGTGCCTCTTGGTGTGCATGTGGTTGCTCCCTCCTTTGCAAGGACGGCTGGTTCCTTGTCTGGTCATGTAGGAACCTTCCAAGAACCCCCTAATTAATGAGTCGTTCAATCTCGTACTTCAGCCTGACACACTCTTCCATGGAATGTAGTGTCTTCCTGTGGAATTCACAGTACTTTGCCTGATCCCCCTTGCCTACGGGGACCTCTCGCGGCATACACATTTTCGGGTCATGTTGAATGGCGTAAAGCACGTTAGCTTGTGAGGTATTGAGCAGTGTGTACTCTTGGTATCAACTAGGAGGCCGATCTTCACGATGATCCTGTCGGCGGGGGTTGCCCTTGCGCTCTTCTCGACGCCTCGGGGCCGACTCTTCTCTCATCCTTTTAACTCCTTCGAACTATCGCCGATTATCCTCAATTGCCTCGTCGACAGCAATATGGGCTTCAACCCAATGCACTAGGTCTGAGTAACTGGGAACCATCTCTCGCGTTCTAGTCTGCCCTTTTAATGTAGCAGGGAAGAACTGGCAGAGCAACTGATCATGCACGTTATAAATGTGAAGGATCGTGGAGAGTGATTCACTTACTCCAGTGGATCTTTGGTCCCGTCGTATGATTTGATACTTGAGAACTTGAATCCTGCTGGGATCGAATGTGCTAGTACTTCTGGCGTTAGAGGCGACCCGTTTCTTGTGGGGCGGTGGACTTGCGCTTCACGACGGCCGATCTAGCTGAACTCCTTTTCAAACATCTCTTTTATCTCCTTTCTAGTCATTCCTCTTGCTAAGTCCCCGGGATCTCCCACTTGCTTGCGTTGGCGAAGGTGGCTTGCCTCGGCGGCCCTAGCCCGGCGGACGGGATGCTCTGTGCTAGCTTCCTGCAATGACTTGGGGTTCTCTTCCTCTTTTGCTCTCTGACCACGAGCTTGCAGGGGTGGTATATTCTCTGGGACTGGTACTCCTACAGATGCATGGGCAGCCACCAAATCTCTAATTAGGGTGAGCGCTTATGTATAGTGTTCTTCCATGCATGTGACTTTTCTTTGGAGGGCGGTATTTGGCACGACGACGACCTCCTCTTGTCGCGGTGCATTGACAAGGGTGTGGGGACTGACCGACATCGACATGCTCTTGGTGAGCTGACCCTCGAGTCGTTCGAGTGCTCTTCCCGGCCATAGCTTCCTTTTTCTGGTACTGCGGTGTAGGGGGTGCAAACTTCTGAGCCTTTTTTTAACTTTTGAAAACCTTGTTCCCACAGACGGTGCCAAACTATAGGGGTCCGTTCGCAGCTCCCAGTAGACCGGGCATCTTGAACCATACTAGCTCGTTGAGCGTTCAGGTGTGACAACAGTCAAAAGTTCTTTAATCAAGGAGAGAATTTTGATGACGTGGAAAACTCCCAATCGAGGTGAAAAATCACGCGGTCGATTCATTGTCGACCTAACTTCCATTATCCCATATTTTGTTACACAAATGTTCAGATGAAGGCGAGGGCGACAAGCCGTTCCTCATTACACTTTTATAGACGAGTGAGCTAGGTGTGTCTGGATTGTTGAGGGCTCTTTGCGCGCTTTCAGGTTCTCCACGCTCCTCCTATAGTCCTTCCCAATGACTGTTTTGGAGCTCAGTGCATCCTTTAGCATCTTGCCCACAACCAAAGACTTTGTCCCTAGCTCGGGAAAGTGCTCGCTTCCGGGCTCCTGTCTTAGTTGGTGCAAACTTCGTTCGCCTAAGTGTCACTGTCAGAGTCGCGAAAAATGACCGAAGTTAGTGAACCGAAAAAAAGATCCAAATAAAGTAAAAACAGAGTTTATTTATAGATTTTAAGGGGGGCGGTCAGGTAATTTTTCTTAATAACTACCAGATGGGCCAACAAGAGCGATGAGATTCAAGCACACAGATCACAATTTTTGGAAAATGTTGATCCTATCCCCGGGCCGAAAGAGGACCCTACCGTAAAGAACGACGACCCGACGATGATGGCAGCCACCCCTCCCACGCACGACGAGCGGCCGGGAGGGGCGGCCAGCTACGGCTACGCAGTGGCGGTCGGCCGTCACGGAGGCCGGTCGTGGCGAGGTAGCCCGATCAGGGGGGCGGCCACGGCGAGACCGCCCAGATCCGGGCGGCCTCGACCGGCCCCAGCGGGTGCCGCACGCGGGGGATGGGCATGGCGAGGCTGCCCGCATTTGGGCGGCCTTGGCCGGCCCTCGCAGGGCCTGCCTCGGCAAGGTCGCCCTCCTCTGGGCGGTGAAGGAGGAGGGAGGGGCGGTCGGCGCTGCCGGCCGGGAACGGCCTGCCCCGCACGCGAGATCCCTTGAAACATTAGGATCTTGTGCACGGTGGTTATCACTTAGATCGAGCTTGTGGATTGTGTGTGTGGTGGTTACACATGCAACTCCCCATAACGCGAGTTGGGGGAGTTGGAGAACCGACTATTCGTAGCCAGATTATTCTATAAATTGAGGTCAATCTCATCACGTGTTATTATATTTGGTTTGTAATTTGGGCTTTAAAATTCTGCTTTCTGTGATAGAACGGTATCAAGTACTTTGATACATATTTTGTACTTTGATTGATACTAGATATTAAATTTAGTTTGAACTACTACATTTGGTTTGTAATTTGGGCTACAAATATCAACGTTTTATGCTTCTAAATATAAAAATTATGAAATTTTGGCTGCAAATATAAATTGGGAATTGTTAAAGGCATATCAAATTTGGATATATGCAAATCATTATTAATGACAAATCATATATTTTAAAAAAATACTCTGTGCAAACCAAATTGTTAACCACAAACCAAAATTGTTAACAACAAATCAACACTACAAATTACATAATCAAATGTTTTAGACAAAAAAAACCATTTCATGAGAAGTCCAGTGTACAACCTGTATTCGTCGAGGTTGGGTCCTACCACAGCCAGGTCAGCAGAAGTCTAGGTCAACAGGTCAAGACAGAAGTCAACATCAGCGCGCAAGATCATAGAAGACCTGAGCGAGTATGGCGAGCTCCCCACGCATACTCGCCAGGCTGTCTTGAAGAAGTTTCTCGGCGTCCGACATTATGCGCGAGCTCTGGCGATCCGTCTGAAAAACCAGGCCCCCATATTTATAGAGATCGGCAGGCAGTCATCAAGTGCGAGCAAGCCAGATACTCGGCATAGCAACTCGCTCGAAAAGAGCGGGGATTGTGTACAACTCGTATTCGTCGAGGTTGGGTCCTACCACAGCCAGGTCAGCAGAAGTCAAGGTCAACAGGTCAAGACAGAAGTCAACATCAGCGCACAAGATCATAGAAGGCCTGGGCGAGTATGACGAGCTCCCCACGCATACTCGCCAGGTAGGCGACTAGGCGAGATACTCACCCAGCCCAGGCGAGTTCCTTCGGGACTCGCCTAGTCGCCGGGGTTGGGCTATAAATATAACCCCCTCCTTGGATTTGCCTATAAATAGGACCCCAGGGGTGCGAGGTTAGAGACTGGAAATCCTCTGCAGGATACTCGCGAGCTCTCTTTTCAGGATACTAGCCAAGTCTTTGGATTCTTTTTCCTTAGAGGTCAGGTCGCGACCTTACGACTTGTCATCAGCTAGTCTCCCTCGTACCTAGTTCGACCATTTTTGGTTGAGAAGGGGTTGCTCCTTTCGAGCATCTGGGTACGTGGTGGGACCTTCCTGCCGCAACATCTGGGGTCATGTTGACCTTCATCCTTCATTCTTCATCTTATTCATCTGATCTAACCTCTGAGCCGGTAACCTTAGGCGACATTGGTCCGAATTCGAGGTTGAGAATTTTCCTGGCTTCAACATCCAGCACAACATTTCGACAAAATAACATGTTTATAACATAGAAACACTAAATTTATGACATTTAATATATGGTAACTGTCACATCCACTTCAATGAAAACTTGTAAAAATTTAAAGACTTTTATTAACAAACAACACATACAAAATTCATAAACCTGATTAATTTAAATTTTAGAGGTCAACCGTGAAACATGCCTGTATACAATGAAAATTTTTAGAAGTTTCTGAGCTTGATTCCAGTATCTGAAATTAGGGAAAAAATGGGAATTTGGAAATGAAAAAATTGACAGCAGTTTTTGTAAGGCAAATGAAAGTATGAACAACAAAAATAAACTTCATTTGTTATAGCAATCAATACACTTATGTTTTCCCCTCTTCGTAAACTGCAATAGGGCATAAGAGGCTAGAAATCAATCATCTAGCACCATTATCTAATTAAAGCACAAAAATATAAACGAAAACGAAGAACAAAAATGCCAACGTGTAGAATCCATATGCAAAATCCAAAACGAAAAATTAGCTTCTCAATATGCTGAAGAAGAAAGAAGAAAATCTGTATTAAAGAATGCAGATACAGAATAAAAACGAAAATGAAGAGAAGCGGCGCCGCACATTCAAAATCAACGAAAATAAACCGCTGCCCGCGACGGGAGAGACAACGAAAACAAAGAACCAACATGTGCACCTTCAAAATCGTCTGGCTGTTGTACGTCGAGCCGCTCATCAGAAGCCTCGCAACCTACCAGCGAAGGGAGAGGCAATGACAGAGCTAAGAGACTGAGAAATGCGGCGGGAGTTGTGGCGAGAGAGGCGGCGGAAGGGGCGACAGGAGAGGCAACAACAGAGGGGCCAAGAGATGCAGCGGGAGCGGCGGTGAATTTGGTTTGCGTAGAAAAACCATCGAAAAAAACCTGGTTTTAAGATTCTGGTTTGCGTATATCCAAATTGGGTTTACCTTTAATAATTCCCTATAAATTTTATTAATTTTGGTCCGCTAATAACGACTAAAATAATGAATTGGGAATTGGGGCTGCTATTTTCAGCTTTTCTGGTTTCAAATATCAATTACAAATTTTTTGTTTTTCAAATAAAAAATTAGAATAATTTAGGGTGTAAAGTGACAAAATTCGCTCTTTCAATGAGGCCCGAACGTAAATACTCCTAAATTCAACGGCCTACGGTGCAAAGTGTCAAAAATAAGAGAATTAGAGGTGCAAAGTGCAATATTTAAACATTCAGACTCCAAAGTGTCAAATGTGATATTTTTGGGGATACAAGTGCCAAAAAGTCTCCAATCTTTCATCTACAATAACACATTTTGGCTTTGTTTGAGGCAGCTTATGCTGATGAATAATCTCTATTTAAAACCTATGTTGTCACGGCGACAAGGCGAACCAAGGCGAGCGCATATCGCTTTGACGCTTAGGCGACAAGGCGAGCGCCAAGACGATAATAAGGCGAGCTATCGCAAGGCGACAAGGAGAGCGATTTGAATTTTGACCTTCAATAGGACTTTAGACTGCGGTTTATATTAAAACCGTAGTCTATAACCCCCGTTTCTGTATTTTATTATGCATTGTAAAAAACCACAGTCTAAAGGGTCTTTAGACAACGGTCTTTAGACTGCGGGTTTTTTCTGTAGCCGCAGTCTAAAGGGCTTAGACAACAGTTTTCATAAAAACCGCAGTCTAAGCCCCATATACAATTTTTTTTATAACTTAGATTTTTCTAAGCCCCTATTCAAATCTTTTACCAAAACCAGATATATCTTAGATATGTTTTTCAATCAGCTTGGCAGTGACTATATTTCTTCTCTCATATTTTAGTAATATTTATAATATATAACAATATAAATACTATATATATAATATTATATGCACACTCTATCAATTAGCTTACATTATGAGTGCACTATTTTTGATTAGACAAACTACTATCAAATATAAAATTTGCATAAAATAATTTATAACAAAAATTTGAATGTAGTAAAAATGTTTATAAGTTATAACAAAAACTTGCATAAAATGTTTATAACCAAAACATGCATAACAAATGATTGCATTACAATCCAAAGTGTTCATAATTCATAAAATATTCAAACGAAATCATCGTCTAAAAAGTCATCATTAGCATTGCATGTGCTCGGTTGGTTTGAGCTACTTGACACTTGCTCATAATTATCATCAATATCTTCATCATCATTAGAAAATGCAGGGTGTTCTAAATCTTCATTGCCTTCTTTTATAAGTTCAAGATTAGCTCCATCTCCACTTCGTAAATTTCGAGCCCTGGTCCCAATAGCTCTCTCTACATCTTCTCACGTGAGATTATCATCACCAGAAACCAAAGCCTCCTCTGGTTGGTTCATCATCCGCTCACTACTCCAATCTAGGTCATCAAGTACTAAAGGGTTATAATTTATTCCCTTTTCACGTCTTTCTTGGAATCGTGTTTGTCGACGACGATTATACTGAATGTAGACAAAATCATTAAGTCGTTGATGCTCTAATCTATTTTTTTCTTGGTGTGAATCTGAATCAAAATAATTATAAACTTGCTAGTACTAGACTACTAGTAGATATAAAAATATCAAATCATATATTGACTATTAGTATTTAGTATACTGACAAACTCAAAAGTACTCAATTGCGCTCACAACTAGAAGAAGAACAACATAAACCAAGTATGCGCAATGCTATCTTTGTAAGGTCAACATTCGGTCCTCCATGTGCACCCCACCAATCCACTATTTTTTAAGACAAATATAAATTATTTAACATATAAATAAATTAAGAACAATTAATAACTTAATCTATTCAATACTTACTTGGATTTAAGGTCGTTCGTTGCATAATAGGCATAGGCTTTCCAAAACTATTTCTAGATGTTTTGTAGCTAGTACCTTGCTCCACAATCTTGTCTTGTAATTGTTGATCGGACACTAGTCTTGCAATAACATCATTGAAAACATCTTGAAATTTTCAAGCTTCATCATAATATTTCTCTTCATACTCAAAATATTTGCTTGGATTAAGAAATAAAGCCGCCCTATGCAGTTTTTGTTCCATTTGATTTGTCCATCTTTTTTCAACAATTTCAATAATCTTCTTATATAATCTTTCTTTATTATCAAAATGTTCTTTAATTTTTTTGCTTTGCTTCTTCCATTGTCACATATACTTCAGACATAGCCGGCCTTTCATCTCCATCTACTAATCGCAGAACGACAATTAGTGGTTTTTCTCCCTTTAGGCAATCTCTTATTCCATTCCAAAAAATGTTGAAAGAATTGTTTCAACAACTTGTTTCCCGGCTTCAGTCTTTGTCAAATTAGCAGCATTCCACGAAGGTGATACAAAGAATAATTTTAGTTTCTCCTCGTACTTAAACACACTTTGTAGAGTAAGGAATGATGTGGCAAATCTAGTCACTGAATGTCTCACTAGATCACCACCTATAGTAGTCCTTACTACATCAAGTAAACGCGTGTGTCTGTAGATGAAGTTTGTAATAATCTTTGTCTTTCTTATAACAACTCTATTTTGTGGTAGCTTTCTTATATCTTCAAGCATGAGATCTATGCAATGAGCCACACAATTAGTCCAGAATAATATGGGCTATTTCTACATTAAAATTCTGTCAGCTACCTTATAATTGGAAGCATTGTCAGTTACCACCTGCATAAAACATAACCAAAAAATTACTAATTTACTATATATCTATAGGTGTAGACTATTACATATAAAATATGAAAATTAGTATAACCAAAAAAATTACCTGAACAACACACTCTGCTCCTATCTCTCTAATCTTACTATCAAGTAACTCTGATAACAATGCAACATCTTGAATGTGTCTGGATGCATCTACAAAACCCATAAAATAAGTTCCTTCTAGACAATTCACTAAAAAATTGATCAAATGTCATTCTCTCTTGTCTGTCCAACCATCTGACATAAGAGTGCAACCATATCTCATCCAATATGCTTGATATTTTGTCTTCATCTCCAAAACTTTTTTCCTTTGTACTTAATAATAAAGACATCCTTAAATCATGATAACTATGATCTTTATAACCGGGCTCATACTGTCCTACTGCTTCAAGCATTACTTCAAAACTGTGTGCCTTTGCTATATTGAATGGGATTTCACATTCGTAGAACCAATCGACAATATAACTATCAACTCTTTTTTTCTCTTCAGCAGATCTGAAACATCTTTCCATAGTAGTTTGTGCAACAGCTTTTGCACGTCTATCATCAACTACATCTTCAGGAGCACGTCTCACATGAGTATCCATATGACCCCTTTTTGAGGTAAAGAGATTACTTTTCTCTTCTTAGCACTTGTCCCAGAACTTGGGATAAATGAAGATCTAGTCGTAGACAATGCCAGAGATATAGTTTGTGAACCTATTAGCTCTACTTCTTGTTCACTATCATTATCACCTTCAGCAGTCAAATCCACCTTGTCCTTTTTTTCATTTAAAGCTGAATACATCTCAGCTGTTATTTTAGAAGTTGTCTTATGACACTTTGCTACATCACCATACCCACCACATAGGTGTTGCTTCAACCTTTTGATTCCACCTTTGATCAATTTATCACACAAGTTGCATTTAACACTGTTTTTATCATTTAAGTCGGGACAATGCTCATACTTCCAACCAGGATCCTTTGACTTAGCCTTTCTTTTAGCATCTATTTTTTGATCTAGATCATTGTTATCAATGGATGGAGCACGAGTGTTATTGTTAAGTTTTCATTCTCCATATTTCAAGAAATAGAATGCAAGACTTATAAAATGCAAGATTAGATGAATAGACAACAATACTTTTAAAACCTTCAACAAGAAAAAATTAAGTTATAGTCATAAGAGCACCAACAGGACAAATAAACAACAAGTCAACAATAAGAATGAATTGATCAACAACAACAAAACAACAAGTCATCATTCATCAACAACAAGAAAGGAGCATCAAGTTATCAATAACATAATTTTATTTTTATTTGCATGTACTGATTATATAAGCACAAATCTTATTTCGCATATTATCAATTTTCTCTTGCGAAAATTGTGGCACTTCGTCATAGATCTGCAATAAAAAATACGTTAAAATCAATTAAACACAAATGTTATCATTTATCAATCTATATGAAGTTAGCTTACCAACGATGACATGACACTAGTCCTAAGTGCATCAACTATATCAATCATGAAACACATGATATAATACCGACATTGATTACTATCTAGTTATTTTGGGCACTAAAAAATTTAATAATTAGTAAAGATTTTAGCATCAATTTTTAAATATTTTAATGTTTAAAATTTCATAATATATATAACTTACCGGCTTCCATTTTAAAACCTTCGGTTTTTGAAAACTGATATGTCGATCTATTGCCAAAGTCTTAAATGCACTTTAAAAAATATAAAAAAATTTAGTTTATATAACAATTAAATTTCAAATAGAAAAAAAACTAATTAATAGACTTACCTTTTAATGACATTTTTAATATCATCACATATGTCAACATGTAAGAGATCAAGCCTGTACAATCCCGTATCCGGCGAGTGGGGTCGCCAGGAACCAGACCGGCAGGTTCAGATCACCCAGGCCCCAGGCGAGCTCGACAGAGGAGATCTGAAGACCGAGCTCGGCATTCGCCGACCCCGAGCTCGCCATTCGCTGAGCAAAGTCTGGGTTTCATCGAGCTGAGCTCGACTAATGGGGGCCGACCGAAGGGCGAGCATGGTGGCCCAGCTCGCACTCGCCCTAAGGAGCTCGGCAGACAGCAGGCGAGCAGGATCTTCAGGGTTGGCCGAGCTCCTCAGCTCGCCCAGGTCCATGAGGTATTTTTTACTATTCCCCCCCGGCCTGCCCATAACCCTTCAGAACAACGGAGTTACGCTGTTGGCAGGCCAACCTGGACTGCAAATAGCCGTTCAGAATAGCGGAGGTTGGCTATTTGCAGGCCATTTTCAGAAATCTATAAATACGACCCAAGGGGTACCTCAAAAAGCATGCTTCGTGTGCCCCCTTGCTCCATCTCTCAAGCGCTTTCTGAGGATACCTTAGCTCGGCCTTTGGCTAAGGAGGGGAAGCGCTCTAAGATCTTCCGGGTGTGTGGTGGGTCCTCTCATCGAGCCCTTGGGTCAGTTCTTCTTTGCTTCCCTTGTTGTTTTGCTTGCAGGAAAGAAGTAGGTGCGCGATCACCCCTTCCCCAAGGGTGAACTCCACAAGAGACCGAATTTTCAGTTTCAACATTTTGGTGCGGTGAACATGGAGCGCGGTCAGTACAAAAAATCTTCAGCGAACTCAATGACAGGAGGACAAGGATCTGACAGGTCAGACTCGCCGCCCCCCCCACACCTCTGGCCACGGTGGGGATGTTCGAATATTTCAGGAGCGATGTGCTGGGCCTCGTCAAGTTCGCACTCAGCACGCGGGCCGAGTGCTCGACTCCAGCTGTCCAGATCATTGCCGCCCCATCTCTGGGCGAGGACGCCCCCGGCAGGCGAGCTGGGAAGGAGGTGGCTGAGGAAGGCCGAGGGTGCGAGCTCCCCGGGCGCGTGCTCTTCCCCGGCTCGGCAGGCGGAGGCCGGATCGGCGAGCTAGGCCTGCGAGATACGCCAGCTCGCCCAGTGGGGGGAGGCAGCCCCTTTAGCGAGTTGGTCTCTTCTGCTCCAGTTCCAGAGGGGTTCAGGGAACCCGAAATATCATACTACACCGGGAAGGGAGACTCGGTCCAACACGTCCAGCGGTTTGAGGACATGGTCTCGATCAGGCAGATGTCGGATGGGTTCAAGTGCCGACTCTTCGCCATCACCCTCAAGGAGAAGGCAAGTGAGTGGTTTCCCCAGTTGTCGGCCAGCTCCATCTATTGCTTCGAGGACCTGCGTCGGGGGTTCATGTTGAGGTTCACCACCTCGAAGAGGAGGAAGAAGGAGTCGTTGTCCCCGTTCCACATCAAGAAGGGAGTGAACAAGACCTTGGGAAGTTATGTTGACCGGTTCCAGGAGGAGGTCACCCAGGTCTAGGAGATGTCGGGCCATAGTCTGATGATGGCTTTCACCCTGAGGCTGCACCAGGGTTTCTTCTTGATGGAGTTGAAGAGAGTGCCCCCTCTCCTACGAGGAACTGATGGAGAGGGCGGCAAGAGAAGTTGACGGGGAGGCGTCAAATCCGGAATTTTCCCGAAAGCTGGCCAGGTGGGACACAGAGGAAGAGAAGGAGCCGAGAGGCGGAAGGGGGCAGGAGGATAGGAGAGTTGAGCCCCGACAGAGGGAGCAGAGGCAGCTCTAGGGGCAGCAACAGCCCAGGTGGGGGCGTCAGGAGCCAGACCGTCGGTTGGGCTGGAGGCCCGAGTGGCAAGAGCAGGGGCCACAGAGAGGGTACCAAGGAAGAGACCACCATCAAGGGGTCCAGGATCAATTCCACCCCCCGGGTTGGAGGCAGGAGCAGAGGCCTCCACTCCCCGATCAAGAACAGGCTATGGCCATAGCCATAGGGGAGAGGAGGAGAGTAGCAAGGAGGAGGAGGAGAGAAGTTAGGGTGGAGTTGCCCTACTTTGACTTCCATCAAGAGGAAGGGCACGCCACAGCCACGTGCCCGGAGTTCCTCGAAATGAGGGGAAACAGGGAGCAGGAGCAGCAGCAGGGGCGCTAGGAAGTGAGGATCGAGGAGGTCCTGCCTCGGGCGTAGGAGGATCGTTGTGAAGACCGGGTGGATGTCGGGACCCGAGGAAGGATCAGAGTGATCCATGGGGGGGGGGGGTAGAGGCCTCCCGGAGGGCGAGCCTCCATACCATGTATCGTCAGAGCATTGACTCCACATCCCAGACCCCACCCCCAGAAGAGAGAATTACCTTCTCGAGGAGTGATATGCCGGATCATGAGGATCCATTTTGCGATGCGCTGGTCATCCAGACGGCCATCGAAAATTTCACCGTCTCCCGGATCCTCGTCGACAACGGAAGCTCCGTCAACATCATCTTTAAGAAGGCGTTTGACGACATGAAGGTGGAGGCGAAGAGGGTGTTGGCCTCGGATGGGCCCTTGTTTGGATTTTCGGGGGAGAGGAAGGAGGTAGAAGGAGGAGTGGGGCTCCATGTCACCCGGGGGGGGGAGTCCCGGAACTGCATGTTTGTCATCGTGGATACCCCCAGCAGCTACAGCGCCATCTTCGGGAGGCCCCTCATCAGCGCCTTCTGTTGCGTCCCCTCGTCATTCCTTCAATGCTTAAAGTTCAATGCCGAGGGGATCCAGTTCCGGGTCCGGGGTGACCCCAAAGTAGCAAGGGAGTGCTACGTCACCGCCGAGAACTCCATCTCTTGGCAAGAGGAGGCAGAGGAGATGGAGCGGAGGATGGAGGAGGTGGAACAGGAAGCTGGCAGGGAGGAGCTGGAGGTAGAGAACTGCACCAAGGTTGAGGTGGCAGGAGGAGATCGGGAGGAGTCGGCCGAGGCAATGACCGTGAAGGAAGAGGTGGAGGCGGAGGTCCTCGTGTAACACCCCCACCCGTCACATGACATATAACAGTGGGTCCGGCCGGGGCCCCACGCCATATAGCACAGACAAGCGAAGGAATTACGTGTGGAAATCAAAATCTATGCGTATCCTTAACTCAGTCCATTCTAGCGCAGCATTTTTCTTGTTAGCATGAACTCAAACCAGAATGTCCATCAATATATAAATACCACATTTATATATAACAACACCAGGAATGTATACAACTCACACACCCTGGCCTTATGGCCTTACAGGTTCCTCTTTACACAACAACAATTTCGTACATCGGCACGCAGGCCGGCCACACATGAAATCCAACCATGAAGCTGCACATAGCCTTCCAGGACTAAGAACACCAGGCTAGCCAATCCACTTATTCTTTCCAAACTGCAGCACCTGCAATTCATCATCCAAACCAACACAGAAAACAAAGTAACGGTCAGCATTGCTGACCCATTATAACGACCCTACCCCCTACCCGGGGTAGTGGTTCCTTCCCTGTATACAGTGCTTCCTTTCTCATCAAGCATCAGCAAACATCACCAAATCACATCATAGATAGATCATTCTCTTTATTCCACTAACTAACAAACACATCACATCACAAACGCTGGAGTCCACCAACGCTCCGTGCACTCAGGGCACCTTCTTGGCGTACCGGAATCCACCGTCGTACACCGCTGTCTCTCGAGGTGTTAACTTGTTGGTTGACTGGCCCTAGTCCACCAGCTCGCAGGCTGGCGACATCCCGCCCAAGCCACTCAGAGGTCCATCCTCACAGCATCACAAACAGAGCAGACCGACCCACACTATGTGGTGTAGCAAGCCGGGTTTATCTAAGCTCCCCAGGCATTGTCTACCCATCGATCCCCCTCCTAGTCCGATCGACCCACCCATGTGGTGCAGCAACCCGGGTTTAACTCGGCTCCCCTAGCATTGCCACCCATCGATCCTACCTTAACTGGATCAACCCACCCTAGTGGTGTAACAAGCCGGGCGTATCTCGCACTAACCAGGCGTGCTACCAATTGATCATCTCATATCCAGGAGCTTCACCAAAACCTCCTCACAATCATCACATCCATACATTCATCACAACAGAAATCCGTTTTGCACATCATCAAAGCCACGGAGTCTTCTCCGGTTTACCCATGAACATCACCAATCCAGACTACCGGTCCAGATGGGCTTCACACAGCATGCCTACGCCGTACTCTATATTTCCGGCTCTAAATGCAGACACAACAAAGGAATCACTTCCGCGATCCACCTCTTGGTGGAGGATCCCAAGCACATGTATAGAGAAAGGACTTCGATGTCCAAGAAGGAGATCGTTACCCTTGAAGATCACTTCGGTGCCATGAAGTAGCCGGATGGAAATCACCGCCTCGGCTCTGCCTTCACGAATCCGCTCTCGGATCTTCGCTCCGCACTCTGCAGCTCCTACAGCAGCTGGAAGACTCCTCCCTTCTCTCTCCCTTAGGCCTTTCTTCCCCCTCTCTTGAAATGAAGATGAAGAAGAAGAGAAGAGAAGATAAGAGAATTTATCTTCTAATTCTCGGCCTCCTAGACACCTGGACAAAGCCCAGCCCTTGGATCCAGGAAGAGGGAAACAAACGGCTCAGATCTGGCCAGAAAACCCTGAACACGGCCTGACACGCCCTGTGACACGCCCGTGTCACAGGCCGTGTCCCCCTAAGCGGCAGACAACCGACTCAATCCAGCCAGTACACGCCCATGTGACACGCCCGTGTCACAGCCGTGTACCCGACACGCCCTCAGACACGCCCGTGTCTGAGGCCGTGTACCTCAACAGAAATAATCCCAAATCAACCCGAGACTTCACACGGCCTGGCACACGGCTTGGCACACGCCCGTGTTCCTGGCCGTGTGCACCAGGACACACCCGTGTCCCGCAAACACGCCCTAACCCGAGACGTCGAGTTGAGTTCGACGCCCACTGACACGCCCTGTGACACGCCCGTGTCACAGGCCGTGTCCTCACGGGAAACTCGATACTCGACGATCGTCGCGTAACACTCGTCGAGCATACGACACGGCATCCGACACGGCCGTGTCCTGGGTCGTGTGCCCCTCTCGACGATGTCGAGCGAAAATCGTCGACACCAAGTCCGATCGTCGACACAACCTCGACACGCCCTGCGACACGCCCGTGTCGCAGGCCGTGTCACCTAACACGCCCTGGGACACGCCCGTGTCCCAGGCCGTGTCACCCAAAAATCCTGTTTTCAGAAAATTGGCCTGTTACAATCCTCCCCTCCTTCAAATAATTTCGTCCTCGAAATTTGACTCCAATCAGCCAATTAGTCACAACATCACAAAATCGTACATCCCAAGTCTCCGCACACACTAACAAACAGACAGTACAACAAACATCCCTAACTTCCACTTGTGCACATTCAGCCACATAAAACCTCAAAACAAAACAACATGATTGATTTATCTCCTCACAATCACAAGTGCACCAAGCTATTATAGAGACCTCCAACTATATAGAAACATCATTTACATACATCACAATGGATGATTCACCAAGTTCCGATTCCCGATTCAGTCAAAAGTGATGCACATCAGCTATTATTCATCACACCTGATATCAAAACATAGTTTACATACACAACATTCATAGCATCGACATGATTCACATCGCAGTTCACTTCCGCTCAGCCTCCCGATTTTGAAATTCGCGATTTAAAGATAAATGAAACGCTCGAGGCTGAATTTCACCAACTGAGCTTTGCGGCTCTTGCACTTCCATCGCATGAAATCGAGATTGCGTCCGGGGTGCAGATGATTCAGCTACTGCTTTTCCCTTTTCTTCATATGACGCACCTGTCTTTTTCTCACTCCCTGGGGGGACATTCCAACAGAATTTTGCTATGTGTCCTTGCTGCCCACATTTATAGCATATACGTGTATCCACACGTCCTGGCCCATACGTCGGGGGCGACGAAACAGTCAACGACGCTGATTCCACAAGTCTGAATCTTTTCTTCTCTTGTCGTCGAAACTCCGATTGATCCGATGGTGACACTTGAAACTCTGACTTTTCCCTTGCCAGTCTCTTATTCGCTTGTACTCGCTTCATATCCTTCTCCAAGGCACGAGCTGTATCGACCAACGCCTGAAAACCTTGGCTCACCGAACTCGGAAGGGCCAACCTCAATTCATCCCGCAATCCTTCATAAAACCGATTTGTCTTTCGCGCTTCCTCCGCAAAGGTAGATCCTGCATATCTCCCCAATCTTATAAATTCATGCAGGTAGGTATCAATATCTCGCTCACCCTGCCCCAAACGGAGAAACTCATTTTCCATCGCAATCCTCTGCGACACTGGCACATACTTGGCTAAAAATATGTGGGAGAATTCCTCCATCGAAATCTCCATTAAACCTCGACCTGCCAAGTGGTGCACTTCAATCTCATCCCACCACAATCTCGCATCTCCTTCCAACAGAAAAGTGGCCAACATCACTTTCTGCTCCTCGACCGTCCTGATTGCGATTAGGATCCGTTTTACTCTTGCCAACCAATCTTCTGCCTGCGTTGGTGAGAGCGCTCCACCAAACGTCGGTGGATGAAAGTGCATAAACCGTGACAATGCGTCGTCACTCGCTTGCGCTTCCACCACCTCGGCAGCATGCTCTTGCCTTCCACCAGGTCTTGCCTGTCCAGTTGGTTGTGCTTGTAACACTGCAAGCACTGTCTCCGCTACCACCCGTATGGCTTCTGCCGAGGGAGGCATCGGCGCTTCCACGGGTGCTGCACTCTCATCCGACCGCTGGGGCTCAGACGGCCCAGCTCCATCCCTCGCCACCTATCAATGTACAGAACACCATTAAATTCTTCCAAATCATAACGGTACTGGTACATTGGCTACATACGCACGCACATCATGTGCATGACATACATTCCTAGTGGACATTCATGAGTTCATTTATGTTCTCTCCTCCCAAACAATCTCAACCTGGCTCTGATACCACTGTGTAACACCCCCACCCGTCACATGACATATAACAGTGGGTCCGGCCGGGGCCCCACGCCATATAGCACAGACAAGCGAAGGAATTACGTGTGGAAATCAAATATATGCGTATCCTTAACTCATTCCATTCTAGCGCAGCATTTTTCTTGTTAGCATGAACTCAAACCAGAATGTCCACCAATATATAAATACCACATTTATATATAACAACACCAGGAATGTATACAACTCACACACCCTGGCCTTATGGCCTTACAGGTTCCTCTTTACACAACAACAATTTCGTACATCGGCACGCAGGCCGGCCACACATGAAATCCAACCATGAAGCTGCACATAGCCTTCCAGGACTAAGAACACCAGGCTAGCCAATCCACTTATTCTTTCCAAACTGCAGCACCTGCAATTCATCATCCAAACCAACACAGAAAACAAAGTAACGGTCAGCATTGCTGACCCATTATAACGACCCTACCCCCTACCCGGGGTAGTGGTTCCTTCCCTGTATACAGTGCTTCCTTTCTCATCAAGCATCAGCAAACATCACCAAATCACATCATAGATAGATCATTCTATTTATTCCACTAACTAACAAACACATCACATCACAAACGCTGGAGTCCACCAACGCTCCGTGCACTCAGGGCACCTTCTTGGCGTACCGGAATCCACCGTCGTACACCGCTGTCTCTCGAGGTGTTAACTTGTTGGTTGACTGGCCCTAGTCCACCAGCTCGCAGGCTGGCGACATCCCGCCCAAGCCACTCAGAGGTCCATCCTCACAGCATCACAAACAGAGCAGACCGACCCACACTATGTGGTGTAGCAAGCCGGGTTTATCTAAGCTCCCCAGGCATTGTCTACCCATCGATCCCCCTCCTAGTCCGATCGACCCACCCATGTGGTGCAGCAACCCGGGTTTAACTCGGCTCCCCTAGCATTGCCACCCATTGATCCTACCTTAACTGGATCAACCCACCCTAGTGGTGTAACAAGCCGGGCGTATCTCGCACTAACCAGGCGTGCTACCAATTGATCATCTCATATCCAGGAGCTTCACCAAAACCTCCTCACAATCATCACATCCATACATTCATCACAACAGAAATCCGTTTTGCACATCATCAAAGCCACGGAGTCTTCTCCGGTTTACCCATGAACATCACCAATCCAGACTACCGGTCCAGATGGGCTTCACACAGCATGCCTACGCCGTACTCTATATTTCCGGCTCTAAATGCAGACACAACAAAGGAATCACTTCCGCGATCCACCTCTTGGTGGAGGATCCCAAGCACATGTATAGAGAAAGGACTTCGATGTCCAAGAAGGAGATCGTTACCCTTGAAGATCGCTTCGGTGCCATGAAGTAGCCGGATGGAAATCACCGCCTCGGCTCTGCCTTCACAAATCCGCTCTCGGATCTTCGCTCCGCACTCTGCAGCTCCTATAGCAGCTGGAAGACTCCTCCCTTCTCTCTCCCTTAGGCCTTTCTTCCCCTCTCTTGAAATGAAGATGAAGAAGAAGGAGAAGAGAAGATAAGAGAATTTATCTTCTAATTCTCGGCCTCCTAGACACCTGGACAAAGCCCAGCCCTTGGATCCAGGAAGAGGGAAACAAACGGCTCAGATCTGGCCAGAAAACCCTGAACACGGCCTGACACGCCCTGTGACACGCCCGTGTCACAGGCCGTGTCCCACTAAGCGGCAGACAACCGACTCAATCCAGCCAGTACACGCCCATGTGACACGCCCGTGTCACGGCCGTGTACCCGACACGCCCTCAGACACGCCCGTGTCTGAGGCCGTGTACCTCAACAGAAATAATCCCAAATCAACCCGAGACTTCACACGGCCTGGCACACGGCTTGGCACACGCCCGTGTTCCTGGCCGTGTGACCAGGACACACCCGTGTCCCGCAAACACGCCCTAACCCGAGACGTCGAGTTGAGTTCGACGCCCACTGACACGCCCTGTGACACGCCCGTGTCACAGGCCGTGTCCTCACGGGAAACTCGATACTCGACGATCGTCGCGTAACACTCGTCGAGCATACGACACGGCATCCGACACGGCCGTGTCCTGGGCCGTGTGCCCCTCTCGACGATGTCGAGCAAAATCGTCGACACCAAGTCCGATCGTCGACACAACCTCGACACGCCCTGCGACACGCCTGTGTCGCAGGCCGTGTCACCTGACACGCCCTGGGACACGCCCGTGTCCCAGGCCGTGTCACCCAAAATCCTGTTTTCAGAAAATTGGCCTGTTACAATCCTCCCCTCCTTCAAATAATTTCGTCCTCGAAATTTGACTCCAATCAGCCAATTAGTCACAACATCACAAAATCGTACATCCCAAGTCTCCGCACACACTAACAAACAGACAGTACAACAAACATCCCTAACTTCCACTTGTGCACATTCAGCCACATAAAACCTCAAAACAAAACAACATGATTGATTTATCTCCTCACAATCACAAGTGCACCAAGCTATTATAGAGACCTCCAACTATATAGAAACATCATTTACATACATCACAATGGATGATTCACCAAGTTCCGATTCCTGATTCAGTCAAAAGTGATGCACATCAGCTATTATTCATCACACCTGATATCAAAACATAGTTTACATACACAACATTCATAGCATCGACATGATTCACATCGCAGTTCACTTCCGCTCAGCCTCCCGATTTTGAAATTCGTGATTTAAAGATAAATGAAACGCTCGAGGCTGAATTTCACCAACTGAGCTTTGCGGCTCTTGCACTTCCATCGCATGAAATCGAGATTGCGTCCGGGGTGCAGATGATTCGGCTACTGCTTTTCCCTTTTCTTCATATGACGCACCTGTCTTTTTCTCACTCCCTGGGGGGACATTCCAACAGAATTTTGCTATGTGTCCTTGCTGCCCACATTTATAGCATATACGTGTATCCACACGTCCTGGCCCATACGTCGGGGGCGACGAAACAGTCAACGGCGCTGATTCCACCGGTCTGAATCTTTTCTTCTCTTGTCGTCGAAACTCCGATTGATCCGATGATGACACTTGAAACTCTGACTTTTCCCTTGCCAGTCTTTATTCGCTTGTACTCGCTTCATATCCTTCTCCAAGGCACGAGCTGTATCGACCAACGCCTGAAAACCTTGGCTCACCGAACTCGGAAGGGCCAACCTCAATTCATCCCGCAATCCTTCATAAAACCGATTTGTCTTTCGCGCTTCCTCCGCAAAGGTAGATCCTGCATATCTCCCCAATCTTGTAAATTCATGCAGGTAGGTATCAATATCTCGCTCACCCTGCACCAAACGGAGAAACTCATTTTCCATCGCAATCCTCTGCGACACTGGCACATACTTGGCTAAAAATATGTGGGAGAATTCCTCCATCGAAATCTCCATTAAACCTCGACCTGCCAAGTGGTGCACTTCAATCTCATCCCACCACAATCTCGCATCTCCTTCCAACAGAAAAGTGGCCAACATCACTTTCTGCTCCTCGACCGTCCTGATTGCGGTTAGGATCCGTTTTACTCTTGCCAACCAATCTTCTGCCTGCGTTGGTGAGAGCGCTCCACCAAACGTCGGTGGATGAAAGTGCATAAATCGTGACAATGCGTCGTCACTCGCTTGCGCTTCCACCACCTCGGCAGCATGCTCTTGCCTTCCACCAGGTCTTGCCTGTCCAGTTGGTTGTGCTTGTAACACTGCAAGCACTGTCTCCGCTACCACCCGTATGGCTTCTGCCGAGGGAGGCATCGGCGCTTCCACGGGTGCTGCACTCTCATCCGACCGCTGGGGCTCAGACGGCCCAGCTCCATCCCTCGCCACCTATCAATGTACAGAACACCATTAAATTCTTCAAAATCATAACGGTACTGGTACATTGGCTACACACGCACGCACATCATGTGTATGACATACATTCCTAGTGGACATTCATGAGTTCATTTATGTTCTCTCCTCCCAAACAATCTCAACCTGGCTCTGATACCACTTTGTAACACTCTCACCCGTCACATGACATATAACAGTGGGTCCGGCCGGGGCCGCACGCCATATAGCACAGACAAGCGAAGGAATTACGTGTGGAAATCAAAATCTATGCGTATCCTTAACTCATTCCATTCTAGCGCAGCATTTTTCTTGTTAGCATGAACTCAAACCAGAATGTCCACCAATATATAAATACCACATTTATATATAACAACACTAGGAATGTATACAACTCACACACCCTGGCCTTATGGCCTTACATGTTCCTCTTTACACAACAACAATTTCGTACATCGGCACGCAGACCGGCCACACATGAAATCCAACCATGAAGCTGCACATAGCCTTCCAGGACTAAGAACACCAGGCTAGCCAATCACTTATTCTTTCCAAACTGCAGCACCTGCAATTCATCATCCAAACCAACACAGAAAACAAAGTAACGGTCAGCATTGCTGACCCATTATAACGACCCTACCCCCTACCCAGGGTAGTGGTTCCTTCCCTGTATACAGTGCTTCCTTTCTCATCAAGCATCAGCAAACATCACCAAATCACATCATAGATAGATCATTCTCTTTATTCCACTAACTAACAAACACATCACATCACAAACGCTGGAGTCCACCAACGCTCCGTGCACTCAGGGCACCTTCTTGGCGTACCGGAATCCACCGTCGTACACCGCTGTCTCTCGAGGTGTTAACTTGTTGGTTGACCGGCCCTAGTCCACCAGCTCGTAGGCTGGCGACATCCCGCCCAAGCCACTCAGAGGTCCATCCTCACAGCATCACAAACAGAGCAGACCGACCCACACTATGTGGTGTAGCAAGCCGGGTTTATCTAAGCTCCCCAGGCATTGTCTACCCATCGATCCCCCTCCTAGTCCGATCGACCCACCCATGTGGTGCAGCAACCCGGGTTTAACTCGGCTCCCCTAGCATTGCCACCCATCGATCCTACCTTAACTGGATCAACCCACCCTAGTGGTGTAACAAGCCGGGCGTATCTCGCACTAACCAGGCGTGCTACCAATTGATCATCTCATATCCAGGAGCTTCACCAAAACCTCCTCACAATCATCACATCCATACATTCATCACAACAGAAATCCGTTTTGCACATCATCAAAGCCACGGAGTCTTCTCCGGTTTACCCATGAACATCACCAATCCAGACTACCGGTCCAGATGGGCTTCACACAGCATGTCTACGCCGTACTCTATATTTCCGGCTCTAAATGCAGACACAACAAAGGAATCACTTCCGCGATCCACCTCTTGGTGGAGGATCCCAAGTACATGTATAGAGAAAGGACTTCGATGTCCAAGAAGGAGATCGTTACCCTTGAAGATCGCTTCGGTGCCATGAAGTAGCCGGATGGAAATCACCGCCTCGGCTCTGCCTTCACGAATCCGCTCTCGGATCTTCGCTCCGCACTCTGCAGCTCCTACAGTAGCTGGAAGACTCCTCCCTTCTCTCTCCCTTAGGCCTTTCTTCCCCCTCTCTTGAAATGAAGATGAAGAAGAAGGAGAAGAGAAGATAAGAGAATTTATCTTCTAATTCTCGGCCTCCTAGACACCTAGACAAAGCCCAGCCCTTGGATCCAGGAAGAGGGAAACAAACGGCTCAGATCTGGCCAGAAAACCCTGAACACGGCCTGACACGCCCTGTGACACGCCTGTGTCACAGGCCGTGTCCCTCTAAGCGGCAGACAACCGACTCAATCCAGCCAGTACACACCCATGTGACACGCCCGTGTCACGGCCGTGTACCCGACACGCCCTCAGACATGCCCGTGTCTGAGGCCGTGTACCTCAACAGAAATAATCCCAAATCAACCCGAGACTTCACACGGCCTGGCACACGGCTTGGCACACGCCCGTGTTCCTGGCCGTGTGCACCAGGACACACCCGTGTCCCGCAAACACGCCCTAACCCGAGACGTCGAGTTGAGTTCGACGCCCACTGACACGCCCTGTGACACGCCCGTGTCACAGGCCGTGTCCTCACGGGAAACTCGATACTCGACGATCGTCGCGTAACACTCGTCGAGCATACGACACGGCATCCGACACGGCCGTGTCCTGGGCCGTGTGCCCCTCTCGACGATGTCGAGCGAAAATCGTCGACACCAAGTCCGATCGTCGACACAACCTCGACACGCCCTGCGACACGCCCGTGTCGCAGGCCGTGTCACCTGACATGCCCTGGGACACGCCCCTGTCCCAGGCCGTGTCACCCAAAAATCCTGTTTTCAGAAAATTGGCCTGTTACACCTCGTCCCAGAGGAGAGGGGTGTTGAAGAATGGGGGGAGCAGTCCAGGTTGGAGGCTGCGGAAGTGGTGGTGGAACTGGAGGTTCTCACCCTTGGAGGCAGGGTGGAGAAGGTCCGCGTCAGCAGAGGGCTGACCCCGGAGGCTCAAGGCAGGATGCTGGCATGCATCCAGAAGAACGTGGACATCTTCGCATGGAGCACCGTGGAGATGCTGGGGGTTGACGCGGATGTGGCTTACCACCGCCTCAACCTGGACCCGGAAGCACGCCCCGTCCAATAGAATAAAAGGTCCATCGCGGATAAGCTGGTCGAGCCCATCAGGGAGGAGATAACAAAACTTCTCAAGGCCGGCTTCATATCTGAGATCCAATACCCCGGCTGGGTCTCTAATGTAGTCATGGTTAAAAAAGGGGATTGCCGGTGGCGTATGTGTATCGATTTTTCTTTACTTAATAAATCGTGCCCTAAGGATTGTTATCCATTGCCTCGGATCGACACGCTGGTTGATTCAGCCGTCGATTTTTCTGTAATGAGCTTTCTGGATGCGTTTTCAGGTTACCACCAAATCAGGATGCACCCCCTTGACGTCAAGGACGTCTCGTTCATCATGGGTGATGGGTGTTATTGCTATAAAATGATGCCCTTTGGGCTGAAGAACGCAGGGGCGACCTATCAAAAAATGATGGACAAGGTCTTCCGGGAACAGAAGGGAAGGAACCTGGAGGTGTACGTGGATGATCTCATGATCAAGAGTCAGGAGGTGGACTCTCACCTCCAAGACCTGGAGGAGACCTTCGCCACCCTGCGCAAGTACCAGATGCGGCTGAACCCCCTGAAGTTGTGTCTTCGTAGCCAGTAGGGGAAGTTCTTGGGGCATCTCCTCACCCCTGCGGGGGTCGAGCCAAATCCTGATAAGGTCAAGGCTATCATGGAGATGGGGTCGCCGCGAAATACTAAGGAGGTGCAATAGTTGACAGGGAAGCTGACAGGGTTAAGCAGGTTCCTCTCCCAGGCTGGGGAGAAGTGCTCCCCTTTCTTCAAAACACTAGGGGGGGGGGAATTTGAGTGGACCAAGCAGTGCGATGAGGCATTCCAAGCTCTTAAAGTACAATTGATGCAGGCCCCGTTGCTCCAAGGGCCAACAGAGGGGGAGGACCTGTTTTTGTATCTCGGGGTCGGGGCGGAGGCCTTGAGCTTCGTCCTAGTTCGTGAAGAGGGGAAGAAGCAGCTCCCCATATATTACGTGAGCCGGGTCCCGAGGAAGGCCGAGCTCCGATATCAAATTTTGGAGAAGCTGGCCTTCGCCCTGATCATCTCAGCCCGAAGGCTGCGGCCCTATTTCCAGGCACACTCCATCTGAGTGGTGACCGACCATCCCCTCTGCAACATCTTTGAGGGGGTGGAGCACTCAGGCAGGTTGGCCAAGTGGTCGGTGGAGTTGAGCGAGTTCGACATCTCCTTCGTCCCCCGCCTCTCGATCAAGGCTCAAGCGATGGCCGACTTTTTGGCCGATTATGTGATTGAGGTGGCGGAGGAAGAGCTCACTCATCCGACTCCATGGAAGGTGAAGGTAGATGACGCTTCAGGAAAGCATTCCCTGGGGGTGGGGGTGATCTTGGAGAGCCCACAGGGAACTAGAATTGAGCAAACGGTGGTGGTGCACTTCCCCATCACTAACAATCAGGCCGATTATGAGGCCGTGATAGCAGGGCTGCGCCTGGCCAGGGAGCTGGGGGTGTTGGACGTGGAGGTCCTCACCGACTCCATGGTGGTAGCTTCCCAGATCAACGGGGAGTTCGAGGCGAGAGAGCCTACCCTGCGGCTATACTTAGCCAAAGTGAAGGGGGTCATTGACACATTCCAAACTTTTTCCATCTGACACGTGCCCCAGGAGGAAAACAAGCAGGTCGATCAGCTAGCGAAGCATGGTCCCTGGGTGGGGGGGGGGTACCATCACCGATCTATTCCGCCCTTCCATCGAAGAGGGAGAGCTCATGGAGATAGATCAGCAACCTTTATGGATGGACTCGGTCACAACTTTCCTCTCCACGGGAGAGTATCCGGAGGGGGTGGACAGGAAGAAGCTCCGGTACAAGTCGGCGTACTACCTCCTCCGGGAAGGACAGCTGTATAGGAAGACTCTCTCGGGGATGTTGGCCCGTTGCATGGTCGAGGGGGAAGTACAAAGAATCTTAGAAGAAGTCCACTCCGGGGAATGTGGAAGTCACTCCGGGAGTCAGACCTGGAAGGAAGGATCGTCAGGCAAGGGTATTTCTGGCCCACCCTGGGCCGCGATGCCGCAGAGTTCGCGAGAAGATGTCACAAGTGCCAGTTGTTTGCCCCCCTCCAGCTACAGCCGGCTCAGTGCCTCAAGAGCATCACAGCCCCTGGCCCTTTGCAATTTGGGGAATGGATTTGGTTGGACCGTTCCCTCAGCCCAGTGGGCAAAGAAGGTTCCTGTTGGTGATGATCGATTATTTCTCCAAGTGGTTAGAGGTGAAGGCCCTGGCCAAGGTGACTTCTCAGGTCATCAAGAACTTTGTTTGGGGGGGGGAGATCATCTGCCGCCACGGGCTGCCCCAGGCCATTGTTACGGACAACGGGCCCTAGTTCGCTAGCGCAGAATTCAACAGCTTTTGCGGGCAGCTCGGGATCGATCTCAGGTTCGCTTCGGTCCACCACCCTAGGAGCAACGGGCAGGTGGAAGCCGCGAATAAAATTATCGTAAACCTCCTAAAGAAGAAAGTAGAAAATCTGAAAGGAAGCTGGGTGGAGCAACTTCCCGCGGTTTCTCTAGGCCCTGAGGACCACCCACAACACAGCTACTGGAGAGACTCCTTTCAAGCTCTCCCATGGGTGCGAGGAAGTACTCCCCGTGGAATTCGATGTTCAAACACCTCGATTTGTCGCAGTCGGGAAAGGCATAGAAGAATGGCGGGCCGAGAACAAGGAAGAGCTGCGGCTCTCCCTTGATATGATGGAGGAGCTGCGTGACCTCTCCGCCATCCGACAAGAAGAGGTGAAGAGGAGAATGGCTAAGTACTTTGACAAGCACGTCAGAGTCAAACAATTTGCGGAAGGGGACTTAGTGCTGAAAAAGGTGGATGCAGCAGGAAGGTCGGCAACCGTGGGGAAACTCAACCCCAGCTGGGAAGGTCCACTCATTGTAGAAGAGGCATTGAGATCAGGAGGGTATCGACTCTGAAATGTGGAGGGCGAGACCCTAAGTCTCACCTGGAGCGGTGATGAATTGAAGTGTTTTTATCCTTGAGACATGTAAGTGGTGTTTTGTTCTTAATAAAAATCTCTTGATGTATCAATTATGTTGTGGTAATTCGTACGATAGGATGTATTCATTTGATAGACCCCGAGCAGATCCCGCTGTCAGGCTCTCACCTGGCTGACATGGATGGATGTCACTCGATGGTGTCTACCCGGACCCCGAGCAGATCCTGCTGTCAGGCTCTCACCTAGCTGGCAGGGCTGGAAGTCATTCGATGGTATTTACTCGGACCCCGAGCAGATCCCGATGTCAGGCTCTCACCTAGCTGACAGGGCTGGAAGTCACTCGATGGTGTCTACCCGAACCCCAAGAAGATCCTGCTGTCAGGCTCTCACCTAGCTGACAGGGCTGTAAGTCACTCGATGATGTCTACCCGGTCCCCGAGCAGATCCCGCTGTTAGGCTCTCACCTAGCTGACAGGGATGGAAGTCACTCGATGGTGTCTACCTGGACCCCGAGCAGATCCCGCTGTCAGGATCTCACCTAGCTGGCAGGGCTGGAAGTCAATCGATGGTGTCTACCCGGACCCCGAGCAGATCCCGCTGTCAGGCTCTCACCTAGCTGGCAGGGCTGGAAGTCACTCGATGGTGTCTACCCGGACCCCGAGCAGATCCCGCTGTCAGGCTCTCACCTAGCTGGCAGGGCTGGGAGTCACTCGATGGTGTCTACTCGGACCCCGAGCAGATCCCGCTGTCAGGCTCTCACCTAGCTGGCAGGGCTGGTTGTCACTCGATGGTGTCTACCCGAACCGCGAGCAGATCCCGCTGTCAGGCTCTCACCTAGCTGGCAGGGCTGGAAGTCACTCGATGGTGTCTACTCGGACCCCAAGCAGATCTCGCTGTCAGGCTCTCACCTAGCTGACAGGGCTGGAAGTCACTCGATGGTGTCTACCCGGACCCCGAGAAGATCCTGCTGTCAGGCTCTCACCTAGCTGGCAGGGCTGGATGTCACTCAGGCGAGTCCTTTACTCTCCAGTTGGTGTCCAAGAAGTTTGGTATTTTTTCTAAAAAGAGGAGAAGAAAGCTCTGCACAGGCGAGTACGGGCTGGCCAAGCTCAGCTCGGCCCCAGCAGAAGGGCGGCAAGCCGAGCCCTTAGATCTCGTCGGAAGGAGGCGAGCTCTGGCAGGACATTTTACCTCTCCTCAATTTTACTTGGGAAATTTTTCGATTTTGTTTTTATATTGATAAATTTATGGGCAGCTCGCGAGCGAGTTGGGGGTAGTGTACCCAGTGCGGCGGATAGTACACCCCCGAATCATCTACGATTCGGCGAGCCCTCAAGGTGTTTTCTCAGGAACGAGCCCTCGCAACCATCCTACTCACAAAAACCTATCTACGCGAGGTCGCCAGGGGAAGGGCTCGCAGGCAAGCAAGGCGCAGCAGAAAAGTCCAGAAAGAAGACAGTAAAAAATAGACAAGATCATAATTAAAAATGTGTTCCATTAAATAGTGATAGTTACAGGAGGAGCTCACCTCGGCGAGATTACAAAACAAAAGAAATACATCAGCCTTTGCCCCCCTCGCCGGACTGGCGATCCTCCCCCCTTCGCCGGGCAGGTCCTGGAAGCCCTTCCCAAAGAGCGCATCAAGGCTGTCCTCCTTGTCACTGGGCGGCGTCGCCGGGAACAGGCTCGACATCAGGTCCCTGACTGAGATCTCCTCGTAGCCCTCCACCAGCACTCCTGTATCCTTCATCATCTGGAAGGTACATTCGGCGGTCTGGATCGAGCTGATCCGCAGCCTCTCAGTGACGTCAGCCTCGCCGAAGATCCTCGGGTTCTTGTACGAGAAGGTGGGCTCGACGTCGCGAGCCGGGAAGAAGATCTCCGCTTGGCGGCGGACCTCGCGGCTAAGGCCAAAGAGGGGTGTTCCTTCGGCGGGGTGGGATCGCGAGCCGCTTTCTTCGCCAAGGGGGGAACAGAGGTCGTCGCGGGAGGAGCAGAGGTCTCGCCACCCCTCTGCCCCTTGCTGGTGATTTCCTTCAGCGGGCTCTCCGGCGACCCGTCGAGAATGGTCTCGAGCGAACTCATGTACTTGGGGCTTTGTTGATGTTGTTGATGTTATTTCGCCCGAGAAGCCACTGTGGCTCTCTTCATCTTTTTTGGTAGTTGTTGGCGATGGGGCAGGCTCGACCCCGCATCCTTAGGTCGCCTCTTGCTGGAGGAGGGTTTGGAGAAAGCTGCCTCGTCTCGGCAGGCCGCCGCCACCGCCCACTCGCGAGCCAGAGGGTCCGCGTGTAACCCTGAGTCCGCAGCGGCGGGTTCACCGGGATTAGCTGCTCTCCTGCATGAAATAACTTAGAAAATTTCCACGAAGTTATGGCGAGCTGAGCAGTAGGGAAGAGGACGATACCTTCGCCGGGCAGGACGGGGCGGAGCGAGTCGAGGCCCCTTCGCAGGAAGGCGACCTCGAAGTCCTTGTGGAGGAAGAATTTGTGGAGGTCGACATCGTTGCCGGACACGGTCGGCGGGCGGTAGACATCCTCGCCTTTCTGCTGCGGCGAGTAGGGGATATTGCTGAGATTACCCTTGATAAAGGCAATCTTGGTCATCCAGTTGTGGTGTTTGTTCACGATCCCGCGAACCTTGATGAGCGAGCCCCCGAAATAGGCGACCCCATCCGGAGTCGCCTTGTAAGAGAAGAGCTTCCTAAACACCGTCAGGTTGAACTCTATCCTCTCTCGGCGGAGGTAGCAGGAGAATGCCACCATCATGGCGATGACGTTCGAGTTGAGCTGCGCGGTACCGCGCCGTAATACTTCAAGATCTGGCAGACTTCCGGCCAGAGGGGGAGGCGCAACCCCACCTCGAAATGCGAGATGGGGAAGGCGAGCTCGTCGTCGTAAAAAGTGTTGAATGTCTCCCCTTCCTTCGGTCGGCACTCCTTGGAGCCGGGCGAAACGTGATTGTTGATGAATTCAGTGAGCTCTGTCTCGATCGTGTTCCCGTTGAAGAAGTAGTAGTCCCTAAAGTGGGTATGCTGGGTGCATTTGGAGCGACCATCGGCGTCAGGGTCGGTCTTGCACATGCTCGCCAAAAGAGGTGAAGCGCGAGTACGAAGGAGGGGAGCAAAAAAAGAGAGAAAAAGCAAGCAGTTAAGGCGGCAGTACGGGGTTGGTGGAGAAATCTGAGGCCAAGCTGTCCAATCGGCCCAGCTTGCCATCCCAGTTCGCCAACGACGAAATATCAGAGTAAGGGAAAATGCTCGTCATGATGCCACGTCAGCAGGAGATAACTGCAGACGCTCAGGCAACACTCTGACTCAAACCAGAACTGAAGAAACATGAGGACGGCGATGGCGGAGCGTGAAATTTCGTGAACCTTTCGGTCGCCGCCGACGGAGCTCCGGTGCTCGAAATCTTCATTCGAGCATAGATTTGAAAAGCTCTCGGCAAGATCTACGTCACCGTGGTAATTTTTTTCCCATTTCTTGAGATTTCTCGTTAGCATTTTTTGGCCCTAACTTCTATTTCGTCCACTCTTGATCAGACTTCGGCTTCTCTCGTCTCCCTTAGTCCCGATCTGCGACGAGGTGTGATTTGGAGGCTTTCTCTGATAAAGCCAAGGCAAGTGGCTCCTTCCCTCTCCTTTTGCTTAAGTTCTTATGGTAAGACTCTCATCTTATATTAATGTTCCTGTTTATTTTAGAGTATAAGATGTTAAAACTTTTAGGCTTACGCTTAGGGTAAATTTTTCGATGTCGTTGAGCGTAGGATGCATTGCGCTTAGTTTAGGTCGATTATAGGTCGTGGTCTTCGATTTAGTGTTGTAATACTTAGGTGTTGTGCCGATTTTGAGATGGTGATGTTGGGGGTTTGAGTGATGGTTGTGCTTAGCATACCACCCAACCGGGAGACCCCTTCTTTCTATGGATCATCACAGTGGGGGTATGCTTAGTTTCTCCTTTCCTAGACTGTTGGGTTCTGGTTGGCCCGGTTTGGCCATGTTTGTGGACCACAGTACCGGCTGTGAGGACGGGTTGCCTGAGCGTCTGCAGTTGTCCCATGCATGGCGTGACATCACGACGCGTATTTTCTCTACTCTGACGTATTTTTGAATACGTAGAAAATGCGGGTCGTAATACCGTCCCCCAGACTGCCGCGAGCGGAGAAGCTCGCGGATCCGCCCCGAATTCCTCTGTGCCACCGAAAGGCCGTCGTCAATCTCATCTAGAAGCCGGGAAGGAGACGTCATCTCGTCAGCTTGGCCGCCTCGCACCTCATCAGCGAGACGCACGTAGTCGCGTTGAAGCGCCTCGTTGACCTCCTGCACCTCGTGCACCCCGCACACGAGCTTCTTGAAGAGCTTGATCCCCCTCCTCGTCAGCTCGTCGTTCTCCACCTCAGGGCCAAAATAAGAGTCCAACGAGCTCGGGAGGGGAGGGGAGAGTAGTGGGCTGTCCGCGAGGACTCCTCGGCCGCGGATTGGCTGGGGGGAGCTGTGAAGGCAAAAACATCAGCAAGGGGAGATGTCCCAAAAAACCATAACAAGAATCCAAGGCCAAATTTACCTGACGAGCTCGGCAACTCCAAGAAGGTGCGGGGAGGGACAAATCTCTGGTCCTTCCCGCGGCCTGGGCGGTGCATTCCCGGCAAAAGAAGGTCGAATCCCGGAATGGGGATGATTTCCACACCTACCCTCGTGGTCACGATAGGTCGCTGAGGAGAAGGGGCGCGGACCAGCAAGTTCGGCTTCTACGAGTCCACCCCCAAGGTCCCAAAGGGGGGCAACGGGTCCAGGGGCGATTCTCCGGAGTTCTGAATCGCGAGTCGCCAAGAACGGTCTTGGCTCGCGGGGTGGAGTCTCGCGGCGTGGTGCCCCCGATGCCATCATGCTGGCTGTCCGGGTCATCGCAGAGGTCAACAACATCCTTGCCCCTGTCAGGGGGAGGCAGATTGGATGAGCCTGCCCCATGCTCTAGGGCTGTCTTCAGGTCATCATAAATGGACTCGGCTGCTTAAGGAAATGGCTTCGCCCTCTTGGCGGAGTTGGGCTCGGCCGAGCCACCCTGCGGGACGGCGGGTGGACCGCAGTCAAGGCAGCTACGCGAGCAGCCGAGGTTTGGCAAACCCGGGCGAGCCGTTCTTAGATCTCCTTTGGGATCGACATCTCGGCAGGGCTAGAGCAAAGGGAATGACAAGAGTCATGCATGTATGCAGGTGTATATATATAGCCACAGGTGGACCCCACCCGAAGATTCTCTCTGGTTCACCCTGCACTCACCGAACACTTGGGGTTGGATGTTTCTTTCCGAGCTTTGCTAAGCTCAAAAAGAGCGGGGATTGTGTACAACCCCGTATCCGGCGAGTGGGGTCGCCAGGAAACAGACCGGCCGGTTCAGATCACCCAGACCCCAAGCGAGCTCGGCAGAGGAGATCTGAAGCCCGAGCTCGGCATTCGCCGACCCCAAGCTCGGCATTCGCCTAGCAAAGTCCGGGTTTCGTCGAGCTGAGCTCGACTAATGGGGGTCGACCGAAGGGCGAGCATGGTGGCCCGGCTCGCACTCGCCCTAAGGAGCTCGGCAGACAGCAGGCGAGCAGGATCTTCAGCGGTGGCCGAGCTCCTCAGCTCGCCCAGGTCCATAAGGTTTTTTTTTTACTATTTTTGTCCTCTGACCTGCCCATAGCCCTTCAGAACAGCGGAGTTACGTTGTTGGCAGGCCAACCTTGACTGCACATAGCCGTTCAGAACAGCGAAGGTTAGCTATTTGCAGGCCATTTTCAGAAATCTATAAATAGGACCCAAGGGGTACCTCAAAAAACATGCTTCATGTGCCCCCTTGCTCCATCTCTCAAGCGCTTTCTGAGGATACCTTAGCTCGGCCTTTGACTAAGGAGGGGAAGCGCTCTAAGATCTTCCGGGTGTGTGGTGGGTCCTCCCGCCGAGACCTTGGGTCAGTTCTTCTTTACTTCCCTTTTTGTTTTGCTTGCAGGAGAGAAGTAGGTGCGCGATCACCCCTTCCCCAAGGGTGAACTCCACAAGAGACCGAATTTTCGGTTTCAACAAAGCCAATGAATATTACTAGTATTTTTACTGAAATCAATAATCGCCAACATCTATTGTTCTCTGTGAAACAAATGAAATAATTAATCGCTTTTAATTAAAATTAAAATATATAAATCATCATTGATACTTACTGTCTATGATATGGTACAAATAATGAAGAATCTGATTGGAGTTGACTTAGCCTGATTTTTAAATCATTGGTTCGTGATTTTAAATGTTATTTACCATACTTGTCATCAAAAGTAAAAAATGGAAGATGGATTATGAAAGAAAAGACTTCTTGCATAATTAAATTTTTTTAATTCCGATTCTATATGCCTATAAAAAACAAAGTAAATTTAGAATTAATTTAAATATTAATAAAAACCGTAGTTTATAATAATTGATACTCACCCTATACATGCTAATATAATGTTAACTCCAACTATTTTCATCTTAGCAAAATTATGTGACTCTGAAATTTCTATGTAGGTCTTTGTTAATTCAGAAGTCTCAAATACTGTTGGATCTAATTCCAGAGTTATTAATTTATTCTCTTTCTCAATCATATGAATGAAGTTGGGTAACATGTTTATATATTCTCTTGGATTCTGTAAAAATTGAAATTTTTTAAGTATTTTGATATCATATTATTTATATAAAAGTCAAAAATATTAATTATAATTTATATCAGAGAAGGTGAACACTCATGTGATGTTGTAGTGTTTAACAAGCGCATAAGGTCTTCCACTTGTTTCTTTATATTACTTATCTCTGCATCATGCATTCGTTGATGTTGACTCATATATTCTTCTTGTTGTTGACGTATATAATTTTGTTGCTGGCTCAATTTTTCTTGGACCATAGCCTCCACATCTTCAATACGAACAAATGATCTTCTCTCGCTCTGTCTATCATCCTTGAAGAATTTTTTAATGTTGAAAAACTTGGCAGCAGCTCTAACCCTGCCCGGATGTTCTTTGCCTAAAACAGAGGCAAGTATGTCATCTCTTCCCTTAGACACTGTTTCAACATTTTGGGATTCTTGTCTCGATAACTCATCCTAAGCAAAAAAAATATTAAAGCAGAAAATAAAATAAGATTGTTGATAATTTCGAAATTAAACAATTACACTTACAATTTTAGATGTCAAATCAACTGCATCTTTATTAATATATTTGCCATTTTTCTTTTGTGACTCGCTTTCTATAACTTCTCACGTCGAATTGGTCCAGTTCCACCTTGTTCAATCTTGATAATAGAATGAAATACATATTATTGCTGATTTTAACTTATTAAGAAAACTAATTTTTAAAATGAAGATACCAGAGAGATCTAATCTAATACCAGTTATTTTTTCAACCCAGAATAACTCATTCTGAAAGTAGTATGAAAATGCTTTTGTGTTTTTGCTTTCTTTGTATTAATCTGACTTTTCTTTTACACAAATAAATATTTGGTAATGCTTACAATTCTTATAAATTTAAAAAATGATATAAAATCATTAAATTTCATAAGAACATATCATATATTCTAGAGTGGTGCGATGGTCCACAAAAACTCTCCAATCTTCTGGAGTAATAAAGTTATACTTAATAGGTACAATATATCGATGCTCCAAATCAGCGTTCTTTATGTAAGTGACAAAAAGTTTGGATTTTCAGGTCCTCCAACTTTCACCCATATTTTTAAGTAATGGATTGCGAAGACCATCAATACCATCAAAACAAAGCTGAAAATAATAGACAATAGCACTATTGATTAAAAATTAACTAAAAAATATAGTAATGTAATAATAAGATTACGACATTACGTACTTTTGCTTGGTCCCATAATTGATCTTTAAGTTGTTTATCAACTTCCTTCAATCCAAAATATCTAATTGACACATTAGATTTCACAAGCATACCTATATAACTCATCAATTTATTTGTGTTGGACCCGAGAATAATGTGACTATCATCACTCGCAAAAATACTAAGTTTCTTCTCCTGTTCTTTAAGCTTATTCAATTCAGATATTTTAGTGAGGTCTCCTGTTGACTTTGATGAAAATCTATTATCGGCCATTTTCCTGTAAATGTAATATGCAAAACTAGAAAGAAAGACATGATGTACTTATGCATTAGTGAGATTATGTATAAAAAAGAGCATGTTGTTTTTGTTTGAGTGTTCTTAGGTCTTAAGCAAAACTAGAAGTAAATACATTATAAATTGATAATGGGTTAATGACTTAAATCTACTTAAGAATCCACATGGATACCCCTTATTTCACAATGATACATGAAATCAAACATTGATGAAGGCTTGAGTGTATATATTGAAGGTGAGATAAAAGCTTGAGTGTTGTTGTAGAAAATATTTAAGCAAAAAAACAACAAAAAACCTAAACCATTCAAAAACTCTAAACAATAAAAAAATCAAAAAAAGTACATAAAACATAGTGAATCAACATAAAACGAAATTAAAAAACTTTAATCTTTTTTAAGAAGAATCATCACTCACCAAATCTAAGCAAAGAAGGGCTGAAATTTTCGCAAGAAAATCGCCAGGAACTTTTCGGGAAAGCAGCAACCGTAAAAACTCTCGGTGAAAAGGTAAATCCCAACTTTTTGATTTTAGTAGGGTATAGACTGCGATTTTATGATAAAACCGCACTCTAAAGCAGTATAGACTGCGGTTTTATCCGGTTTTATCATAAAACCACAGTCTAAAGCAGTATAGACTGCGGTTTTATGATAAAACCGATTTTATGCCATTCTTTCAAAATTGGGGGAATAGACTGCGGTTTATGCAAAAACCACAGTCTATTGCCTATTTTCCTTAAATTTTCAAGGCGCCCGACGCCTTGTACATTATCGGGCGCCAGGACGCCCAGGCGTCGTCTAGGCGACGCCTTGGCGACGCCATGACAAGTTTGTTTAAAACACAAACGCATTTTTATAACTGTTTGTTTGTGCAGCTTATAAAAAATCACTTATTTTAAAATTGATGATAAGTTGATTTTTCATAAGCTATTCAGGTCCAGCTTATTACTTCTCACGAGCGCTTCTCTTAAAAAGTCATATGCGTGATTTTTTGCTCGGATGTGATTTTTTTGTCCGGGCGCAGTTTTTACACCAGAGAATGATTTTTTCTCTAGAGCGCAAATTTTTCGCCCGAGGGCAGATTTCTCGTCCGCGAGAGAATTTCTCGCCCGAGCGCAGTTTTTTCGACCCGACGAATTTTTTTCCCAAAGGCGCGGTTTTTTCCAGCATACATGATTTTTTCGACCGGGCACAAATTTTTTCGCCCGGGCGCGATATTTTCGCCCGGGCGCGATCTTTTCGCCAGGGCGCAATCTTTTTGCCTTGGGGCGCTTTTTACGCCAGAGAGCGTTTTTTGGCCCGGACATGATATTTTTTGTCCGGGTGCGATATATTTGTCCCATGCGGGACATTTTTGCCCGGGAGCCGTTTTTTCGTCCGAACGCGATTTTTTCGTCCAGACCCGATTTTTTTGTCTGTGAGCGATTTTTTTCCTAAACATGGTTTTTTCGCCCAGGCGCGGCGGAGAGATATTATTTTGCCCTGTCGTAATTTTTTCGCCCGTGCGCAATTTTTTCCCTTGGAAACATATTTTTTGCCTGCGCGTGCATGTTTTTTTCGCCAGGGCGTGTGTTTTTTCTTTTTCTCTCGGGCAAAAATTGCACTGCGGCGAAAAATTGTGCCGGGGTTAAAAAATTACGCCGGGGCGAAATAATCGCGCTAGGGATAAAAAAACGCATCCCGTCGAAAAATTCTACTTGGTCGAAAAAATCACGCCGGGGCGAAAAACGCCCCATGCGAAAAAAACGGGCCCGAGCGGAAAAACCATCCCGGACGAAAAAAACGCGCCCGGTCGAAATAACTCGCCTTGCGAAAATCCGCACCCGGGCGAAAAAATGTGCCCAGACGAAAACACCGCGACCGCGCGAAAAAAATTCAGCCTTGGCGAAAAAAAATCGCGACCGGACGAAAAAAATGGCGACCAGGCGAAAAATGGGCCCAAGCAAAAAAACCGCGTTTGGACAAAATAACCGCATCCGGGCGAAAAAAAAACGCGTCAAAATGAACAGAACGAGTCCAAATAAACAGACCATTTTGAATGAATGAAATTTTAGATAAGCACTTATGAACAAACTATCTAAACTGTCGACTGCTTATTTATCATTATTTTTATAAAATCTCTATGCAAGCATCAATTTTCAATTAACAGGTTACTCATCATCATAAGTTGTCTCAAACAGAGTCTTTGAAATCAAATTTGCAAAAAAAAATCCTACAAAATAAAACACAATCTTCCCTCCTGAAACAAAACCCCATGTATAAGGCATGTTAAGTGGGAAATTTTTAGGCTCCGTTTGACGCAATGGTGGCGGTCATAAACATGGGAGTTAAACTGTCATTCATTAACACCCACCTAAAGAATTTCATCCGTTTGAACAAAAAAAATGGATGATGTTTCTTAAGTGAAGTTTAACGAATGACAATTTAACCCTCATGTTCGCTATAGTCTGGATTTGGTGATTATACAACAGTCGAGATTTACACGTATTTTTGAATTTCAAATACGGTCATATTTTCATCATGTATATGATCACATTTTCACCCTGCATGTTACAGCTTTTCCTGCCGCTCTGCCAAACATCGCAACAAGAATGCTTTGTAACTTTTGCTCCGAGCCCACGAGCCACCGAAGTCCGAACTTACAACTGTCACCGGTCCGACCGACGAACCGGACCGGAACCATCCAGCCGCCCCCTCTCTCCAGTCTCCATTCTTCAACAAAAATGGCGCGCCGGCCGCCGGCTTCGATACTCTCTAACATCCGCCTTCACTCTCACCTTCCCTATCGGCTCCTATAAATGCTCGCCCCTGTCCTCGCTGGATCGAGTCTCAGCAATCTCCATTTTCACGGCCTTCCCGCCGTCGTTAACACTTCTCGCCACCGCCCTCCGCTCCAATCGAAACCCTAAGTCCACCTGTAAACTCACCTACTTCACGGGCTCATCCCCTCTTCTCCTCTTCCGATTCAATTCTCTTTGTTCGAATCGTCCTTGGCCTTTTCCACTTTCGAGATTCCGCCCTACAATCCGCACGAATCTACGGTATCCCCCGCCGAGGCCGTTATCCGTTGAATATTTGGTCCGGTCCTTTTCGTCCTCCTTTCCTTCTGTTGGGGGAGGCATGGCTGCTGCTAGTACTTCCCCGGAGGCTTTTTCGCCGGCGAAGAATTTCTGGTTGAAATCGCAGAAGGAGGCTATGCTCGCCAAGTACACTCCGTTTGTAGTTTGCTTAGCGTCGGGGAAACTTGAGCAGGAGACGTTCCGGCACTACATTGTTCAGGACTTCCATTTTCTCAAATCATTTGCACACGCGTAAGCTGATGAGATTACCTACCCGGATTATTTCAACTATTTTCCACCCGTGATACTTCAGCCTAGGGTTTGGATTCCAGAATTCATATGCGTTTTTTGTTTAAGATTCTTTGTGTATATGCTTACTGTACATGGTGTAATACAGCATTACTCGTTAGTTTCTGTAAGTTTTCTTGGTATTGATACTGTTCGATATGGTTTAGTAGTCATCTGACATTTTTAGAGATCAAATTACTTGATGTTTTTTTCAACGTTTTTTGGGCATTTACTTCCATTGAACTATTTTTTCTGCCTGCTTGAATCCTTGGTCAGGTACGAGAAAGCTGAAGAATATGCTGATGACGATGATGTCAAGCCTGCGATATCTAAATTGCGTGAATCTATTACAGAGGAGATGAAATTGCATTACTCTGTTGTTCAAGTGAGCTTTTACTTGTTGTTATTGACAAATGCATCTTGTTAGTGTCATTGGATGTAATCACAATTTTATTTTCCCTTGTACCGTGTTAATTAATTGTTGTCATTTGTTAATACAGCTGTATCAAGTAATTCTAGTGTTAGTATCATGCATCAAGAATTCTGCAGCTGATTGAAAAAAAACTCTCTGGAACTATCAATGACATTTGATGTGCAGTTTCATTCAGTTAAGGAGATTAACATTAAGCTGGTAATTCGTAAGAAATCAATTCAATTATCTTTACTCTGAAACAATTTTTGAGACTTAAAAGTTGATTTTACAAAAAATTGCCATTAGGCTGTCCATGTTCTATGGATACAAATGTTGTTTAGTAAAAAATATTAAAATCTAAGTCGAGTATTGTAGAAATGAGAATGCCAAGATGGAATTTTAAAAAAACTTGACCGTATGTATTTAAAGAACGCGTATATTAGAGAATATGTGAAAATTTCATATTGAAGATAAGATTATAGAAATTTGAACTAGTTAGTTTGTGTATGTACCCCGCAGATTAGAAAATGCACAAATTATGTATTAGAAGGGTGAGATTCAAGGTAAAATTGGATGAGAGTTGTTTAAGGTGATTTGCATTGCCTATGTATAACACCTCAAGCAACAGTCAATCAAAACGAATGGAAACTGTGGAATCAAAAAGCCAACTCAGAATAATTGGGATAAGTATATTGATTATGAGTTTATGTTGAAAAGATTGAGATCTAAAAGGGTAAAAACTAAAAAGTGAGATGGGATGAGAAACAAAGAAAGTTGTGAGGGGAGGGGCTTCTTTCCTTTTTAAGTTGATATTTATCCTAAGAATTGCAAGTGTTGTCACAAGTATATTGCACCAAGATTTTAATTTGTTTCGTGAATATTGACATGATATGTTCTGTTATATAAGTAACTTTTTATTAGTGGGTAAGCACAATTCATGAGTTTAGAAAACTTTATTTTTTATATTTGAATTGTGTATTTGAAGCTTGCACTTGTAACAATTGGAATAAATCATATATTCAGCTATTTTGTTGTTTAAAGCTAGGAGCCATTTTTTTGTTGAAATGATGGAATTGGTTAATTTTTGCACAATTTTTTCTAATTGGTGAGAATATACGAGATGCTCAACTAAGATGGTTTGGACATGTACAAAGGGGACCATTAGAGGCACATGTTAGTCATTGTGAGAGTTTAGTCACTAGGCATGTTAAACGGTGGAGGGTAGACCAATAAAGACTTGGAATGAGACTATAAGGAAAGACATGATGTACTTAGGCATTAGTGAGATTATAACTAAAGATAGGGCACAATGGCGAGGATCCATATAGCCATCCCCACTATAGTGGGATAAAGGCTTGAGTGTTCTTGTTGTTGCGGGAATTGGTTAATTTATTATTTTGTTGGATGTAGTTTAGACACTAACATTGAGTCCAAACTCCATAAATCTCCTAAAACTCCTCAAATGTTGTAATTGAGTTTTTTAGACAAATGAATCAAGACAAAGTTAGCATTTTCTAAAAAACTATTTATTAGCAACCAAATGAGCCATTATTGCGAATTCCCTTAACTCTACGTGATTATAAGTGTAGAGAAAAACTCAACCTTGTATATACTTTCTCAATAATGAAATACAATGTATGAATAGACATTTATAGGAGGAAGAAAGAGAGAAGATAGTCCTATACAAGATGTGGGACTAAAGAGTAGAGAAGAGAAAAACAAATAAATGGGCCTAATTACATGGACTTTACATGGGTTTTTCCAACACTCCCCCGCAAGCTGGAGCGTACAAGTCGCATGCACCAAGCTTGGACAGACACTGGTAGAATATGGTGCAAGGTAGAGCCTTTGTGAGGATATCGACCACTTGTTCAGTACCAGGAACATGCTTCAATTCTATCTTCTTCATTTGGACTTTCTCCCGGATAAAGTGACAGTCTACTTCAATATGTTTCGTTCTTTCATGAAAAACTGGATTCTTTGCAATGTGTATAGCCGCTTGACCATCACAAAACAAGATGGCGGGTTAGGGAAGTTTTACCCCTAGATCGGTCAGGAGACTTTCAAGCCAGGTAAGCTCAGAGACAACAAACGTCATTGATCGGTATTCTGTTTCAGTTGATGATCGAGCAACCACTGCTTGTTTCTTACTCCGCCAGGTAACAAGATGTCCTCCAAAATAGGTACAAAAACCACTGGTTGACCGACGATCATCCAAGGAACCGACAGTCTGCATCAGAGTACGCAACCAATGTTGGAGTAGAGGATGATGTTTTGTATACCAAACCTTGACCCGGGGTTGTTTTAAGGTATTTAAGAATACATTCAACAGCTTGAAGGTGAGATGTTCGCGGAGCATGCATAAATTGTTGATCACCCCAACGACGAAGGAAATATCCGGTCTTGTGACCGTTAGATGGATCAATTTTCCAACCAGTTGTCGATAGTATTCCAGATTTTGAAGAGGAAGGTCTGTATCAGAAGAATGTGCACACAGCTTATGATTCACGTCCATCATAGTAGTAGTAGGTTTGCATCCCGAGTAACACACACACACACACACATCGCACCGATAATGCTCGCGAATACACCGGTCACAGATTTCCAAATTTGTGCTCTTAATTCGGGATTATTCATCAAACATCTTGTGCCTACACCCCCAGCAAAACAGCGTTGCCGAAAAGAAAAACCGCCACTTACTCAATGTAGCCCGCTCCCTCATGCTTCAAATGCACGTTCCCAAACCTTACTGGAACTTTGTGGTCTCCACTGTCTGATTTCTCATCAACCGTCTCCCATCCTCCGTCCTCCACTATGCTACACCGTTCAGCCTACTATTTCCCTCCACTCCGGCCTTTCATCTCCCGCCTCATGTCTTGGCAGCACCTGCTACGTCCACCGTCTGGGGTCGTCCTCGGATAAGTTGGATCCCCGAGCGGCTAAACACATCTTTGTCGGTTATTCGCGCACCCAGAAGGGCTATGTATGTTATTCTCCAGCTTCTCGAAAGATCTCGGTCTCTGCTGATGTTACCTTCCGGGAAGATCAACCGTTTTTCCCTGCTCCTTTACCCGCTCATCTACCACCAGCTCCTCTCCCGCCATCCATCCCACGACCGGTTATCTCCGTTACTGCACCACCTTCACCGGGCCCCCCTGCACCGGCTCCTGCTCCGTCCAAACCACCTGTTATCCGTGTCTACACTCGTCGCCCTCCCGGTTCCATTGCCCCTCTGCAGTCGGCCTCAACCACGGATACTCCGCGTCCTGCTGATCAGGTACCACCCTCCACTGTTCATCCTCTGGCCAACTATGTCTCCCTCCATCGCCTCTCTCCCCTCCTGCACACATTTGCTACTTCTCTTTTCTCGGTCTCTGTTCCTAACTTTGTGCGGGAGACGCTCCAACATCCGGGCTGGCGGGCCGCCATGGAGGAAGAAATGGTTGCTCTCTGGGCTAACCTGACATGGACTGTAGTACTACTTCCTTCGGGTCAGAAACCGGTTGGGTGTAAGTGGGTATTTGTCATCAAACATGCAGCTGATGGGACGATTGACTGTCTGAAGGCTCGTCTCGTGGCTCGTGGTTTCACCCAGCAACAGGGGCTCGATTACGAGGAAATTTTCTCTCTGGTGGCCAAGCTCAATACCGTTCGTGTCCTCATCTTCGTCGCTGTCCATCGCCAGTGGCCCCTACTCCAACTGGATATCAAGAATGCCTTTTTGAATGAGAATCTCCAGGAAACAGTGTATATGCAACAACCACCCGAGTTTGAGACCACGGGGGAGTCTCAGGTCTGCCGTCTTTTGAAGGCTCTGTATGGTCTCAAACAATCCTCACGGCCATGGTTTGGAAAATTCAGTAAAGCCCTTCGAGATATTGGTTTTACTCGGAGCTCGGTCGACTTCTCGCTGTTTACTCGTCACCGGACAACAAGAACGGTTCTTCTGTTAGTATACGTTGACGATATCATCATTACAGGAGATGACTCACAAGGGATACAAGCAGTCAAACTACATCTAAGTTCTGTCTTTCAGACAAAAGATCTGGGGCCCCTACGATACTTCTTGGGTCTTGAGGTTTCCAGACGGCCAGATGGGCTTGTCCTCTCTCAACGGAAGTATTGCCTCGACCTCATTCATGATGCAGACTATTCAGGCTGTAAGCCGAGTGATACCCCAATGGATGTAAACCACAAGTTGTGCGCCCAGGCATCTGACTCAGATCTCCAACTCCAGAATCCAGAATGTTATCGTCTCCTCGTTTGAAAATTGATCTATCTCACGGTAATCAGACCAGATATTTTCTTCGCTGTTGGTATTGTCAGTCGGTACATGCACTCCACTCGAAGATCTCATCTTCAGGCTGTTGAACGTATTCTCAGATACCTTAAAACAGCTCCTGGTCAAGGACTTGTTTACAGAAACTGCTCTTCAGCTCCAACATTGGTGGCATACTCGGATGCTGATTATGCTGGTTCCCTTGATGACCGACGATCTACTAGTGGTTTTTGCACCTATTTTGGAGGACATTTGATTACCTGACGAAGCAAGAAACAAGCGGTCGTTGCTCGATCATTAGCTGAGGCAGAATACCGGGCAATGACATCTGTAGTGTCTGAACTGACGTGGCTTGAGAGTCTTCTCACCGATCTGGGTGTAAAGCTACCTTCACCAGCTCTTCTCCTCTGTGACAGCCAAGCTGCTATACATATCGCCAAGAACCCGGTCTTCCACGAAAGAACAAAGCACATCGAAGTCGACTGTCACTTCATCTGGGAGAAGGTTCAAATGAAGAAGCTCGATCTAAAGCATGTCCCAGGGACTGAACAAGTTGCGGATGTCCTCACAAAGACTCTTTCCAGGCCCCTCTTCTATCAGTGCTTGTCCAAGCTTGACGCATACGATTTGTACACTGCAACTTGCGGGGGAGTGTTAGAAAAGCCCATGTAAAGAGCCCATTATTGAGCCCATTTTTGCTTTTCTCTTCTCTCTTCTTTAGTCCCACATCATGTATAGGATTGATTCTCTCTCCTTCCTCCTATATATTTGTATTCTCTCTTTGTATTTACACACATAAGAAATACATACAAGTTTTGAGATCTTTCTACAATATATTCCTATATTTCAGGAAGTATTCAAATAAGACCACTAACCAGTTGGAGGGGGTGTTCAACATTAATTCACGTGGCGAGGGTTCGATTCCCACTGGTGATGAGTTTTACACTAATTATGGGCGGGCCCGATACTTGACCAGCCCAGTTACGGGGAACCGGCCACGGTTCCTGGTTTTTTCGGTCAACCCTCCCGGTTCCCCGGTTTCCGGGCGGTCCGTGGATAAGGCGGGCCTCATACCGTGACCGAAACGAGTAGGGGTCCGATCTGCAGTCCGACCGGTCGGACCGGCAGGTCCGATCAGATTTTCAAAAACTTGGTTTTAAAAAAAATGTTTTCAAATATTTATTTTCTAAATCTACTCTCCCATTGATTTATCTTAACAGGGAACACTTTTGTTTTTTTTAAAATTTGAATTATACTCCTTTTAACCTTTTATAACCTTAATTAAATTAAGCTTGCATTTTTCGTCCTGACTATTAAAAATTATCGGACCTTTTATTCCTTGTCTCACCAGGTGGTCAAACCAATGAATCAGAAATTCTAAATACAAGCTGGTGTGCGGGAAAAAAATACAATTCACAAAATAAATTAAATGAAAAGTTATATGATGTGATCACGCGTCGTCGGATGCGACAAAGGGTTCATCAATTCCCCTGAGGTTGACGAAGCTCGACCCCGTCAAGAACTCGCAAAGAATAACAATGGAGAGATCTGGGTGTTGTCGTTGTAACTCAACACTGTTAATCTAAGGGTTGTCAGTAATGTCTCGACCCTGCTATGAACCCAATTAGCGCTGGTACTCCCCTTAGCGAGTGTGAAACACTTGTACGTCGAGAATCTGGTCTATCTCCTCAATGGTATGCGTCAACACTGGTGCTAAGTTGGGTGGTATGTCTGTGGCTGCAGTAGGTAAATTGGGGTTGGAATTAGGTGGATTTATGAGCTTTCAAACTTTAAAAGGATCAAACTTCCTTTGTTGTAGCTTGTGATATGTCTTTGGAGCAAATCTCCGTTGCCTGAAATACGCAAACACCCAATCTCCTTTCAAAAAGTATAACTTCCGGCGATAGTGACCAATCATGGTTTTATAATTTTCAGATGTTACTCGTAATTTATTAGCAATAATTTTATGTATTTTTTAAAAATAATTAATATGACTTTGAGCATCGAATGAAATACGTTCATAGGATGGTAGGGAGTGACGGTCAAGTGGGAGGGGTATAAAGAACTCATAGAAAATCTCGAAAGGGGATTTATTAGTGGAATAATTTTTTAGAATTATTAAATGCGAATTCAGCTAGGTGAATGTACAAGATCTCATTGTTTTGGTTTTTCCCCAGTTAAACACCAAGAAGGTCCCCCAAACTCATATTACTATCTCAGTTTGTCCATCTGTCTGAGGGTGATAAGCGCTTCTAAACTCGAGTTTGGTTCTCAGTCGACCCCCTAGTGTTTTCCAAAAATATCCCATAAAACATCTAAAATATTGATGCAAGCCAACATGTCTGCCTATGTCCAAATGATAACGTGGTGAAATAAAAACGTGATCTCTAAATATGAAATCGGCATAGAGAGCTGTGTGAGATAGGCGCCCATCAAATATAGTGTGGGATCAAACCTAAGTGATGTGGGATGGGCGACACATCCCGATCTCGACTTACATCATGGGGTGGGGGGTTCAGGTCAGAGTGTGATAAGAAGTGTTAGATATCTTGTTATTATTCATGTATTATTGTATTTTGTATTCCATACTTCATACGTATATATACACAAGCCTTTATACCTCTATTGAGGTATCAAGTCTTTCAATATTGTGTTAACATGGTATCAGAGCACTATTAGGGAGCAATTTTCTCTCGACAGTCGATTCTCCATCCGACGACGCTGCTCGAAGATGTTGACATCGATCTCTCCTAAAGTTCACGAGATCGACGTCCCCTGAAGCACACGACATTGTTGTCTTCTCCTTCTTTGTGCACCAGTAAGCCCCTTCCCTTGTTGACGCCCCCATTCCTCTCATTGACGGAAGGAATTCGACGATCCTCCTACTGTTTTGACGACGTAGGAGGACCTCGTCGACGCTTGTCTGCATGCTTATCTGTGATGTCGTTCTGAGCATTGTTCCCTTGCCGCGCGATTCTCTACGATGCCGACCTTGGTGGAAGTCGTCGACCGCCGCACCTGCTTCCATATCGATGTTTCTAACACCCGCTGCCTGATTCGACACTCCTCCTAATCTCCGTTGTTGTGTTACTTCTTCTCAGTCATGATCTGACACTGCCTGGAAATACTTCAACAAGGATATTTGTGTCATCTCCTGTTCTTCTACCTTTTGATTTAGGTCATGGCTTCCTCAACTACCAGTTCCTTAACTACCAGTAACGCTTCGACGATTGTATCTTCCGGGGATTACAACAATGCATTTCATCCTAATGCGAGGCTTGCTACTACTATCCTTACCTCCTCAAACATCCAATCGCGGAAAAGGGGATCAATATGTCTCTATCGGGTAAACGGCGTATGCACCACTTTTCTCGCCTCCCAACTCATACTGTGGGTAGTAAAGAGTACGAGGATTGGTACATTGATGATTGTCGGATCTTTGCTCCCCTGCTGAGTTCCATGGCTCCCTTAGTTCAACAAATATGCAAAAATTGTTACATGACTAAGGAATTATGAGATACCTTACATACGATGTTCTCCCAGGCGAACAACCTTACACGTCTTGGTGAATTCTTCCTCAAGGTGGCTGAACTAAGACAAAGGGCACATTCCTTGCTGATGAGATAGTGGATCTTTGTACCAGAGATTCAGAGAGGAGCATCAGGCCCAACGTGAACACTTTGTACTACTTTAGCTACTAAATGGTCTTGATCCGAATTTCTCTACAACAAAGACTGAAATTTTAACAAGTCTCTCTACTCTGCAGACAACACAATTATTTTAATGGACTCATTATTTGTTACCTTCTATGTATTCCTTACTTCTACGAGATGATAGACCAACTGATCTTGGGAGAACCAGACATTCTCATCTTAAATGCTATTGCAACTTGTATCTCTGTTGTGACAAACCTTTTGCACATACCTCTAATAGTATCATCTCCATCCTCGAAAATGTATTCTCATGCTACTGGTCGTGGAGCACAACATGGCCATGGGGGCCACACTGGAGGTCATGTGGAAATCACCCTCTTTGCTCACATTGTAGGAGAATTGGTCATCTTGTCAGGCAGTGCTTTATGAAGCACCTTCATCTTCGTCCTCAGGGTCATGTCAGGTTACTGAGTCTAAGCTTTCTTCTCAGACCACCTCCACTCTATCACTTGAATCCATTTGTCTCTTCGACAGATATTGAGACTCTGATTAGTGCTTCAAATGAATCTTCCTTCCTCGCAAATTCTTCTTTTAGTGTTCATGTTGCTCTTTAGAGTAATTGGTTCATCAACATTGGTGCTACCAATCATATGACTGAAAACTCTCTCGTCTTCCCTCCCCTCAAAAAGCATAATCGGTTACCATCGGTGTTTGTGGCTGACCACTCTCCTGCTCCACTTTGTGAAATTGAAGTTGTTACTACCACCTCCCTTCTCCAATTGGACGACATTCCATATGTTCAGAATTTTCCTTGCAATCCATTTTCTGTCAGTGCACATTTCAAATGATTACATCGCTCTATCTCATTCTCTCATATTAGTTCTTTTCAGGTCTTTCAATGGAAGAGGAAGATTGCTACTGGGACTGAATGGGGAAGCCTCTATTACCTGGACGATCTTCCCACTTTCTTAGCATGTGTCGTTTTGACTTGTCTGCCTTAATGACATCATCTTGGTCATCCTCCACTTCGTCTCATCCACCAACTCCTACCATCATTAAATAAATAAGCTTACTGAATCCTAAATCGAATCTTCTCGTGCCCCTTAATTGGTCTAAGAAAACTCTTATGAAAGGAAAAAAAATGGAGTGAAGAAGCTCGTCCCTGTATCCACTCTAATCAACTCCACGCCGCCACGATTCCACCCTTCTTGTGAGACTTTTATATTCACTTCTCTCCTCATTCAGAGCACAAAATTCTATTCCCCGACCCGACCGATGAGGTACTATACACATGGACAAAGAGAAGGTTCGTTCTATCACCGAGTAGCAGGCCCCGACCAAGAGCTTCAATCTCGATCTCTTTTCTGAACGATGGCATTTAGCGCCCCCTATTAGATTTATTCAATGAATTCGTAATCAAGATTGAAGTGAGTTAAAAAATGATTTCAAAGAAAGACTAAAGATTGTTGCTTTGGGCTAGTAGTGGGATAGACTTTCGAAATAACCTGGTAGGAACTCAAGTCAAAAGTCAAAAGTGGCATCAGGATCATATGTGGACAAAGCTTCAAATTTCATAATCGGTTTGAGTTTATTTTAGAATGTGTAGTTTGTCAATATGGCAAACATCATTGTTTTAAATTTTCAACTGAACTTTGTAAGAGTTTTGTACTTCCTTTTGACCTTGTTCATTTGACATCTGAGGTCCTTGTTCTACCAAGTTTGTTGGTAGATGAAGTTTGTATTTTGTTATTTTTATTGATGATTACTCTAAATGTACTTGCGTGTATCTTTTAAAAGACCTTTATGAACTTTTCTTATATTTTATAAGATTTATAATGGAATTCTCACTCAATTTAGTCTTGCCTTAAAAATTATACGAATAGATAATGTGAAAGAATATAGAGTAATTCTCCTCTTTTTGTACCTCTAATGACATCGTTTATCAGACCAATTGTGTATATACAACCCAAAGAATTTATGTGGTGCACACTAAAAAAACCGTCAAGTGAATGTTCCCTAATTCTACTGGGGTTATGCGATTATCATTTCTTATTTTGTCATTAATCGTATGTCTTCTTCTACTCTTTAAGTTAAGACACATTTTTTCTTCTTTATCTGGATAATACTAATTTTCCTCGCCCCTTGTGTGTTTTGATGTATTGTCTTCGACCTCACTCCCTCATTTGGCCGGAACAAACTCTCTGCTCAGCCACCATGTGTATTTTTGTGGGATATTTTCCTACTTAAAAGGGTTATAGTTGGTTTGAATCTATCGCCAGACGTCAAAATATCTTTGTTAATGTCATATTTTTCAAGTCTACACTCAATTTCTCCAAAGACGACGGTTCTCTTCCTCTCTAGATCCCCCTCCTATCTCTACCACCTCTCCTCCTCTACCCTTATATCCTCTTTTCATATCATTCATGCTCCTCCACATGTATCACATCCCACAATGTTGTTAAAGGCGCGCTTTAGGCGCCCCTAAGGCTCAAGGCTCACCAGACTCAGAGGTTTGCGCATTCGTGCGCCTTCAGAACATAAAATGTGCGCTTGAGTGAAATTTTTGTTGTAAATTTTTTTTTCAAAAATAAAGTAAGAACTCAATAATTTTTTTATTGATTTAGTGTTTATGAAGAATAATTGTGCGTTGGGACTTAAATATGATTCATACTCCTCCCACAATGTATCACACATCCCACAATGTTGTTAAGGGCGCGCTTTAGGCGCGCCTAAGGCTCAAGGCTTACCAGGCTCAGAGGTTTGCGTCTTTGGAACATAAAATGTGTGTTTGAGTGAGATTTTTGTTATAATTTTTTTTTTTCAAAAATAAAGTAAGAACTCAATAATTTTTTATTTATTTAGTATTTGTGAAAGATAATTGTGCGTCAGGAGTTAAATATAATGCAAGTGATCACTTTGATTCTAAGTCTTTTGAGATATAAACAATAGTAATGAATGATTAATTAGTAGATTAGATGAAAAATTTGATCAAGAAGCTGAAATGATGTTTGATACTGATTATTTAAAATGGATATGGTTGCGCATTGCCTTCGTCAGGCGCGCGCCTGCGCCTTGAGTCTTGCGCCTATGCTCCAAAACATCTTTGCGATTTGGTGTGCCTTGCGCCTTTAATAACTAAGATCCCACTCCATCTTTTTGACATATACCTCATCTCTTACCTTTTCCTTATCATTATCCTTGACGTACTGCTACTTTTGCTCCCATAGCTCCTTCCACTCCAAGTTCTCCAACGTCAGTTCTCAGGCCTACCCTCTCTCCTTCAGAATTTCCTTCACCTTAGCATACTTGGACCAGGATGTTTCATTGCTCTGCGGATAGTGGTACGATGGAGTACAAAACATCCTCTTATTAATGTTGTATCTTATGCAAATCTCAGTCCATTTTGCAGTTGTCTCGGCAGTATTTACTACCACCGTCTATACTACCTACTATGAAGCTCTTCATGTAACTCACTGGAAAACATCTATGGATGAGGAAAATTCTTCTTTGACATCCTGGAGTACTTGGACTTTTATTCCTACCCCACCGAATGTGATATTATTGGTTGTCGATGTGTCTTTGTCATCGAGTTTCTCTTTAACAACACTATGAACAAGTATAAGGCCCAGACTATTGCCAAGGGGTTCATCCGGACATATTATATTGATTTCTTTGACATGTTCTCTTTGGTTGTCAGTATTGTTACTATTTGGGTACTCTTGTCTGTTGTTGTTAACTGAAATTGACAAATGTCCCAACTCGCACATGAAGGTGATATTATTGGTTGTCGATGTGTCTTTGTCACTAAGTTTCTCCTTAACGACACTATGGGCAGCTCGACTGGTTGCTGAGGGGCTCATTCAAATATATGATATTGATTTCTTTGACACGTTCTCTCTGGTTGCCCGTATCTGTACTATCCGGATACTCTTCTTTGTTGTTGTTTACTAAAATTGACCATTGTTCCAGCTCTATGTCAAAAATATCTTCTTATGGCAATTTGCACTAAGTAGGTATATGAACAATCTCTCAGTTATGTTACTCAGGGGGAATCTTAGGTGTGTAAGCTGCAGAAGGTCATCTATGGTCTTAAATAAAGGCCTCAATCATGGTTTGACAAGTTCAGTCAAGTTTTTCCACCATTATGTTTTTTAGAAGTAATGTGGATCACCATGTTTATACAGAAGATCGACTGAGAAATGATCATTCTTGTTGTGTGCGTGGATGACATTCTTTTCATTTGAGATGATTTTTCTGAATAGAGATAACAAAGAAACATCTTCAGTCATATTTTGTTGCAAAATATATGGATACTCCCAGATACTACTTGAAAATCAAAATTGCTAAAGACAATAACAATGTGGTTCTTTCCCAATGAAAGTATGTCTTAGATCTACTAAAAGAAACATGTCTTCTTAGTACAAAGTCTGCTCGATATCCTATGTCTGTGTGAACAAACAGGCTCTGGAATGAGATGTCTCCTCTTCTAAAAGATATTACTCGTTATACGTGTATAGTTGGTAAACTCATTTATCTTATCTAACCAGACTTGGCATCACTTTCGTTGTTTGAAAGATCAGTTAGTTTATGCAAGCTTCTAAAGAGTGTTATCTTGAAGTTACATTAATTTTTTAGAATATATCAAAGGATCTTCAGATAAATGACTGATATTAAAAGAAACAATCACTTACATATCACAGCATATTCAAATGCAAGCTATGCAAATAATAATAGGGATTGAAAATCCATTTCTAGATATTACACGCATCTCGATGAAAATTTTGTCAGTTGGAGAAACTAGAAACAAGCTATGGTGTCTAGATCAAGTGCTGAAGTTGAATACAGAAGTATGACTCAGACTACTTATGAGTTAGTTGATAACATTACAAAAAAATTTTCGTGAAACTTGCAATTATTTTAAAGATGTTTTGAGATAATAATGTTGTCATCTACATATCTAAAAATCTTATGTTCCATGAAAAAATAAAACAGATAAGTAGATTGTCACTTCATCGGATATTAAGCTACAAACAGACGAATATGCACTGTGTTACTTCAGATACAAAGTTGGCTGACATTTTCCCCAAAACGATTTCGTTGTCTTTTCTGATATTTGTACTAATTTGAGAATGATCGATATATATGTTCTAGTTTGAGGGAAAATGTTAAAGTCTATTAGTAAAAAGCAGAAAAAGGAGATTATATATATATATATATATATCTTATATATATAAGAGAATATAGATATTTGGAGGCACACAAAAAATTAAATATTGGCCATTGGATCATGTGAGAGAGAGCATGAGGAGGAGAGTAGGAAGAGAGAGAGAGAGAAGGGTGAAGAGAGAGAGAGAGGGGGATGGAGGGCTAGGAAGCACTGGTACAGGTACGGGTACCAGATACGATACGTACCCAGTACAACAATATTTAAAAAACAAGGATACAGATACGTCATGATACGTTATAACAAATATAAGATATATTTATATATCACAAGTGCAATAAATAGTTCTCAAAACATCAAACATAAATTATAACTTGAAGTATAAGTTCACAGATTAATGCAACATGACATGAAGTTTTCCAACATTAAACATTCATAAATATTACAAAATTTAACATCTTATATGTTTAATCAAAATAGAGAAAATTAAACTTAAGTCAACTTATCAGTTTTTTTTCTTCTTCTTCAGTGTTGGAGATCAACATCTTCAATCTCTGGTTAGTCTAGAGACAAGTTAGTTGTTTTGTTAATAACTTGCGTTGAATTAACACGTTCAATACACGTACTTGTAACAGAAACGTACCGATACCAAAAACATACTCGGTAAAGATACACAACTTAATTGAACGTACCAACGCTTCTTAGCATAGATCGAACTTTTGTTTACTCAAGAAAAACATACTTCTATCACAATATGCAGAATGATGTGCTAAGTCCAAGTGTGTCCACATAGGTGTATCCGTCGAGTATCGGGTACGTACCGGTACCGGATACGTATCCGGTACCGGTATGCTGCCTTTGGGGAAGTATTCGTGCTTCATAGATGGAGGGAAGGGAGAGAGAGGGAGTAATTTTAATGAAGAAAGAGAGGTAGAGAGAGGGGGCAGGAGAGAGAAGGGAGAGAGAGAGAGAGGAGTGATAAAGGCTCTGTTTGGCACGACGTTTTTCAAGCGGCACGCCGCTGATTCTGCCACCGCCACGCCAAACAGTAATTTGGCGGGCAGCAGTGGCTGACGCCACCGCTAAAAATAGCGGTGGCTCGCTATTTCCGAGTCGCGGAAATTTTCCACGACTCGGAAATAGCAGCAGCGGTGCAGCCAATGGCTGCAGCAATGCTACCGTTTTTATATAAAAACAAAATTTTAATATTAAAAAGTTATAATATTAATGTAATTAATATATTATAAGTTATTATATTAATATATATAAGTTATTATATTAATATTAATATATTATAAGTTATTATATTAAATTAATATTAAATTATAATATAAGTTATATTATAACTTATAAGTTATTAAATTAATATAATTATATAAGTTATATATTATTAATGAATATAATATTATTTATATAATATTTATAAAATTATTAACAGCACTGTAAACGCTGTTCTTCCAAACAGATTCGAAGATTCTGCACCACTCTGCAAAACAGCTGATTATTCTACCACTGCTTCCCACCACTGCTTCTCCAGTCGCTGCAGCCTCGCCAAACAGAGCCAAAGAGAGAGAGATGGAGAGATAAATTAATTTTTATAGATTAAAATTTGTCAAATTTTATAAAATAAAAATAGGAATAGTACTTTATATTTTTTTGCGGTCATTTTAAGCACTCATGTGTATATGTTTTGAAAAAAAAATTTGAGTGCGCGCTCAGCCCGCAACGACGCATCATGCACGGGCAAAGCCCGTGCCAAGGCGGGCAAAGCCCGCCTACATGCAGCCGAAGGCCGCCCGAGAGTATCGAGCATGGGCGTAGCCCGTGCGAAGATGCTCATGTGTATATATATATATATATCTTTATAAGATATAAAGAAATATGGTTGTTGCCAATAATAATGAAATATAAATTCATAGAAATAATCAGGACCGTCCGATCTGATTAGATCATAAATCTCAGCCATTTGATCACACAAATAAATCATGACCGTCTATCTAATTTTTTTATAGGTCTCATACACCTATGATAGTAGGGGGACCTAAACCTATAATTTAATAGGGCTAATATCCTATAATGGGAAATTGCCATTTGACCCTTCAAATTATGAAAAAATACAAATTAAAAAAGGGCATTGGCTGAGCCTTGAGCCATCAACCTCTTGAATAGAAATCAAGCACCTTATCCATTAAGCCACAAATACTTTTTAGTATATATTAAAAATGTTTTTTTATTTATGACCTGTAATATGAGAAAATTAAATTAATAATTTTAAAAATTTATAATTATAAAAAAAGATCATGATAAAAATTATTTAAACCTGTAGACCGGCAGGGGCTGGCAAAGCCACTGTCGCCGGTCGGGTACTGTCGCGCTTGGCCGTAGGGGCGGAGCCCCGTGTCTGTCACTCATATATATATATATATATATATATATATATATATATATATATATATATATATATATATATATATATATATATATATATATATATATCTTATATTTAGTCTCACATCTCCAAATGTATATTCTTCCTCCTATTTTATATAAAGAGGGGAGTTATTTTGTAATAAGTTAGTAGTTTTGAAATAATAATTATTTTACATTTCAGATTCTCACAGTTCTAATAAGGTGGATATATCATTCATGGATTTCTTTGATGAAATGTATTGCTATTTTTAAAAGAACCCTCTCTTACTCTTCGGAGGAAAGTTGTTCTTGCTCCAGGAATTTAGCATCCTCTCTCTTCTGGTTGTTGATGATCAATATAAATAAGAATACTTTTGTAAGCATTTTCAATTTTTCATGTTTAGGTTTAGCAGAATTAGCTTTTCTTTATGTTTTTTCTTGTCTTTGTGATAGTTATTATAGAAATCTAATTTGGGAGAGAAAAAAACATGTCTTATCTCAATGAGAGTAATGTGTCCTATTTATATTCATGATACATGTCCTTATACAAGATCAGAAAAATATAAATTATAGAGTAGAAAAAAATTATTTCAAGAGTTATTATATTATATTTTAATCGATGTTTCAGATTTTGAGTTCTATATCTTCTTTTTATATAAATAATACTTTATGCTTATGAAAATATGATTGCAATGAGAAATAAAATTTCATACAGCTCACATTTTTGGCTTCCTTTTTTTCATCAATGATTGAGAAATCATCTCAAATTATTTTGAAAATTTAACTAGTTTTGACACTTGGAGGATTATTTATTATGTTTCTCTTGAATTCTTATTGAAAAGTTCACTTGCCGAATCAGCATAAGGTAGATGGTATATTAGATATATCTGGTAAAAGATATTTTCTGGGCTTGATTCGGTTGTGTCAATGGCAATTTATTTTACAGGATTGGGGAGTTGACCCTAACAAAGATGTCCTGCCTAACCCCGCAACACTTAAATATACCAACTTTTTGTCGGCCACTTCCAACGGCAAAATTGAAGGGCAAAAAGGTTTTGGTAAAATTGTAACTCCTTTTGAAAAGACAAAAATTGCTGCTTATACAGTTGGTGCGATGGTCCCTTGCATTAGGCTTTACGCATTTTTAGGGAAGGAGCTTGAACATTTTCTCAGTCTAAATGGAAGTACTCATCTCTATACTAGTTGGATTAAAAACTATTCCCCATCAACTTTTGAGGTAACTTTCAAACTCTGATATAGCATACCATTTATTTGAAATTCCCCAAAAATGTAATCATTATACCAAGATTTCCTTTATAGTGTTTCCTTCTTTCATTCTTTTTTTCTGTATGTAGGAAGCTGCTCTACAAATAGAAGACTTGCTTGACAAATTAAGTGTTCCTCTAACCGGAGAGGAGCTAGATGTCATACAAAAGCTTTATCACCAAGCAATGAAGCTTGAGATTGATTTTTTTTTGGCTCAGCCAATTGTTCAACCTTGTGTAGTTCCATTGTCAAGGCTGCATAATTCGGAGAATCATCTTTTTATATTTTCTGATTTTGATTTGACATGTACTGTACTTGATTCCTCTGCCATTTTAGCTGAAATCGCAATTATAAAGGCTGCAAAATCTTCCGATCTTCCTGGTACTGATAGTCCAGTCAATCAGATGACCTCTTCAGAATTAAGAGACTATTGGAGGGGTTTATCTAGTCAATATACTGAGGAGTATGAACAGTGTATAGAAAACTTACTGCCAGCTGAAGTAGGTAATGTTGATGAGATTTTTGTTAGCTACATTTTTTTTGCAGTAATTAGATAGATAACAATACAAAATATTCTTGATAGAGGGATTTGATGTAATTTTTTTGTTGATTTTGCTTTCTTAGCCGACGCATTTGTTCTTGATGATATTTACGAGCGTCTACAACAGCTGTCTGATTTTGAGAAAAAGGCAAATTCTAGAGTTATACAATCAGGAGTATTGAAGGGAATGAATGTTGACGACATAAAACGTGCCGGAGAACTTTTAAAACTTCACGACGGTTGTTCAGATTTTTTCCAGAAAATTGTTGGGTTGAAGGAAAGGCTGCATACGGATATTCATATACTCTCATATTGCTGGTGTGCTGATCTCATAAGGTCTGCCTTCTCTTCAGGTATAATTTTCATCCATTACTATTTTATTAACTCTTTGGAATCTGTTGAGACTATATTATCCAGCAGGACACGTGTTGTGTGGGACCGCATCTTTGGGCATTCCCCACCGCGTTCCTGGTCTGGTTGTTTGACCCCGGTGGGTCCCCGTGTGGCGGAATATCCCCGCGTGCCTGCGGTTGGGGTTAGTCCCACATCGCCTGCAGAGGCGGTCCTTTGGTGTTTATGCACCCCCGTCCCCCCTTACTATCACCTCGGGGTTTTGGTAAGATTGTGGTGACGGGTGGCTTTACTATCCTCGGGGTCCTTTGGTGGCCATCTTTTGTTAGAAACCACGGTGGGGCCCATTTGAGGGGGGCACTTGACATCCAGATCCGTGGCCGACTGCAGTCGTGGCAGAGCATCCCCCAAACCAAATCAACCCAGGATGAATTTAACCGGGGTAGGTTGTTGGGGCCGGGATCGAACCCGGGACCTCCCCTTTATCAGGCAACTATCTCAAGCCCTGATACCCAACTGCACTGCAGTGCAGTTGGGTATCAGGGCTTGAGATAGTTGCCTGATAAAGGGGAGGTCCCGGTTTCGATCCCGGCCCCCAACAACCTACCCCGGTTAAATTCATCCTGGGTGATTTGATTGGGGATGCTCTGCCACGACTGCAGTCGGCCACGGATCTGGATGTCAATGCCCCCCTCAAATGGGCCCCACCGTGGTTTCTAACATGTTAAAGCCACCCGTCACCACACATCTTACCAAAACCCCGAGGTGATAGTAAGGGGGGACGGGGGTGCATAAACACCAAAGGACCGCCTCTGCAGGCGATGTGGACTAACCCCAACCGCAGGCACGCGGGGATATTCCGCCACACGGGGACCCACCGGGGTCAACAACCAGACCAGGAACGCGGTGGGGAATGCCCAAAGATGCGGTCCCACACAACACGTGTCCTGCTGATAATATAGTCTCAACACACCCCCGCAGCAGGACAACCTCCCTCTGATACCATGTTAAAGCCACCGTCACCACACATCTTACCAAAACCCCGAGGTGATAGTAAGGGGGGACGGGGTGCATAAACACCAAAGGACCGCCTCTGCAGGCGATGTGGGACTAACCCCAACCGCAGACACGCGGGGATATTCCGCCACACGGGGACCCACCGGGGTCAACAACCAGACCAGGAACGCGGTGGGGAATGCCCAAGATGCGGTCCCACACAACACGTGTCCTGCTGGATAATATAGTCTCAACAGAATCTTCATTTAGATACAGACAAAATTTTGATACATTTCTTTTGACTGGACTAGCCAATTTCCACTTGTTATGGTAACAAGTTCTCTTTATCATATTCTAACCATACTTTGTTGGTTTCTCAAGTGTATTTAACTATAAAACTTATTGTATAATTTGAATATCCATAGAATTAATGCGTGATACGAGCAGGAAAAGGGTCAGGGTGGGGTGATTAATGCCAGGCATCATAGCAAGGAGTAAGGGTGTCTTATGACATGGAAAAGGACTTGGGGAGATGAGGTGGCTACATTAACAAGGACGAAGAAAATCAGGAGACAATATGGATAGAAAATACTAGTAATACAAATTAATTTCATTGATAAGAAGCTATAGCTATTACGGCATAGGACAAATCTATAGGTGACCTGGCATGCGATGCTCTAACTCCATATGCAATACAAACAATCACGAACAAATGCAATGGATCTACGACCAACCATAAAATGAAGATGTGAGTACAAACAAGCAATCAAACATGAATCCAATGAACAGGATGAGATGCTCACTATATAAACTCTAATGTGATGCAAATGCAATGTCTCAATCATGCAATTACTTCCGATGCACAATTAATTAAAGAATATTAGTTTTAAAATCTCACGCAAGCATCACAATTAATTACAACTATTGCAATTTGAGCAGACATATGATTATTGTAAATTAAAGCGCACAAAATTAAAGCACAATCTGAATAGGATTGCACATCAATGAAAGAAATTTAACCAAACATGATCAGAGCAAAATAGTACTATGAATAATAAAGTGCATCTGTGTAATGTAAGTAAATACAAACTAAAATTTAAAAACTCGTCAAGCAAATTTCTAGGGTTTATGAAATTTCAGGATTTTGATTAAGTGGAGGGATGTAGAGGGAGGTGGAGGTGGCTTAATGGATGCTTGAAAGGAAGAGGGATGGCTATATGGGGACTGGTTGATGCTGAAAAAAGAATATTAGGGGTTGTTGGGGTGGCTGCATGATTGATGGAGGGTGGAGGAGGCGGCGAGGAGTCTTTGGAAGAGAAAAAAAGGCGGTTGTGGAGGCTTTGGAAGAGCAAAAGGGAGGGTTAGGATGCGGCGGGAAGTTCTGGTGAAGGAAGGTGGTGATGGTTGGGGGCCTAGGGCTGCAGATGACTTGCCAGATTCGACTGAGGCGGTGGAGGCCGGTGGTGAGTTGGAGATGGGGGAAGAGGTATATCGATGGACGGTGGTGGCAAGGCCGTAGGAAGCAGGACATGTGGTTGTCAGTTTCGGGGAGGACAAGGGAAGTGGCCGCGGGCTTAGAACTGGACGCCAGAGGCTGGACGGTGTTTCATCAAGATTGTTGGAGGTACGGTTAGAAGCGAGGGCAGCAGGTGTGCAACCCCTTGGAATAGTTTGAAATATTTGAATCCACGTTATACAAGATATGATTTTTTCTTTTGTGAGTGGCAGATTATTATTTGTAGAAAATAACCATGACCAATGATGAAAAGATCTTAGTAAGGTAGGCTAAACTATTGCTTTTACGTTAAAATTTTGAGAATTGATTTAGGATATATTAAACAATATGTAAATCTGGAGGTTTTGATAATATTTGGACTTCTACACTTAAAGATCTGAAAGTATTTGTAAATGTCACTGCGAATGCATTGATATAGGTAAATGCTGAAATATAAAAACAATATGATTTTGTTTGGTTATAAATAAACTACAAATGACTTGAAATTTTTAGAGGTGCTTAAAACAGATGTTAAGAATGCTTCCCAAAAGTTTCAACTCAATTTAAGTTGATTTAATAGTTTTAGTAAATCAAACAACAAACTCTATTATGCCAAAAAAATAAAAAACTGCACTAGGAATTTCCTGGACAAGAGCTAGGGAAACTTATCTCTGATACAAAAGTAATGAAGATGAGGTTATAAAATGATACGAAGATGAGCGCAACTTTAATCTTGAGATTAAACGTGACTAACTTTAAGATTTCAAGCAATAGAACACGGCCAACTATTCCAGATGGCCGAAAATAGGATGTCGATAATTTTGTGACGTGCAAAAGTATCACTAACTGATAGACTCTAGAGCGTACAAGTTATGCAGAAGTAATGATAATACAATCAAATATACAACACCGTAGCCTATTCATTGAAATTGGTTGATAAAAAATAACTGAGCTGGTATCCACACAAACAGTCCATTGTCGTGTTCGTCACCGTCCCCTTCC